>OVBE01009200.1:0-16295 GCA_900406425.1 Iberis pinnata | reverse complement strand
TAAAAAGTGATAAGAAATGTTATGTACAAACCATGAAATTCAAGTGTTATCAAAAAGGAAACAACATCAAGGCAATAAGTAAAAAGAGAATTTGATTCGATTAGATTTCCCTTATCCTTCCAACTTCCTTTTTAATATATCCCTTAAGAATCGCAACCACCTTTCATCTTCTTTTTCATTATCAAATGGGCCTTTGGGCCTGAGATACTTTAACACACATCAAAACAGTTCGGCTAGATCCAAGATAAAATAGATGCCACTCAATAATCACAGTTCGGATTTTGTTCACCAATATGACATATTTCAATCATGGTAGTGTGCATGAGTGACCCAGATATGCAATTTTGACCATGTCAGATAATATCATCAACAATTCAATCGAAAAGTGTAAAATACAGAAGGATGAATCAGTTCATCCAACTGTTTATCAGAATCAGTTCAGACAAGAGCTTGATTAAGAGATTATTTCAGTTATTCATACCTCTGCTTGGTGACATTGTGACTAGACTTTCACTCTGTCATGCCTTTATTCTGATCTTGTCTCAAGTCTCTATTCACAAGTACCATTCTTCAGGCAACTAGAATTTCCTTTTAAGAGTCATATATTTTTTTTCTTTTTATGATTCAATCGATTGATATTCTTTTTGATCATTTCGAGTGACTGAGTTACAAATGTATCACTTGACTTCTCAACATTGGTGTGTGAATTTTTTTTTTTTTCTTTATCATACTCAATCACTCAGCTCTTCTTATCTCCTTGACCTCGTGGCATGAATACTTATATCCTGTTAACATTGATCATTTCAGAACGGCATAACAAGCAGTTGTTTTCCACAATGTATAGCACAAACAGCACTCTGAATTTCCTGTAACTTTATACAACGAGAGCTCATATACGTGTCAATGAAATGTTCTTTACACATGTTGACCAAACTAAACTTCATAAACACCAATAGCTTTTCTTAAATTAATGAAACGATTAAAATCCAAAGCTTTTGTGAATAAATCAGCAAGTTGTAAATCAATGCTAACATGGTCAATTGCAATCTGTTTCTCCTTAATCAATTCCATGATGAAATGATGTCTAATATCTATATATTTGGTCCTAGAGTGTTGAACTGGATTTTTAGCTATGTTTATAGCACTTTTATTATCACACAATATTATCAAGGAATCAAAGTTTATACCATAGTTAGCTTACATCTATTTCATCCACAAGAGTTGTATGCAACAGCTTCCCAATGCTATGTACTCAGCTCTTGCTGTGGACAGTGAAACACAGTTCTGTTTATGGCTGTTCTAGGCATTCAGATTGTTCCCCATAAAAAAACAGCCTCCACTTGTAATGTGTCTATCTTCTAAAGACCATGTCCAGTCCGCATCACAGTATCCAACCAGACTCTTGTTTGTATCTCTTGTAAAGTACATCCCCAAGCTAGATGTTCCTTTTACATATCTGATAATCCTCTTGACAGCTGCTAAATGAGAAGCTTTTGGTTGTGCTTGATATCTAGCACAAATACCCACTGCAAAACACAGATCAAGTCTACTGGCTGTGAGGTAGAGAAAACTTCCAATCATACCCCTGTAGAGCTTTAGATCCACATCTTCACCTGATTCATCTCGTGATAGCTTGTCATTTGTTCCCATTGGAGTTTTTGCATCTTTGTTATTCTGCATTCCAAATCTTGTTACCAGATTTCTTGCATAGGTACTTTGAGTGACAAAGATTCCATCTTCGGCTTTCTTTACTTGTAGCCCAAGAAAATAGGTGAACTCCCCACACATGCTCATTTCAAACTCATTTTTCATACTTTCAACAAATTCCTTGACCAATCTATCCTTTGTAGCACCAAAGACTATATCATCAACATATATCTGAACTATGATCAGATCACTGTTTTCTTTTAGCATAAACAGCGTCTTGTCTACTGATCCTCGTTCATAGCATTGATTGATAAGAAATGTTGTCAACCTTCCATACCACGCCCTGAGATATTGTTTCAACCCGTACAATGCCTTTTTGAGTTTGAACATAAATTCAGAATGTTGCGAGCCTTCAAATCCTTTTGGTTGTTCCACATAGACTTCCTCTTGTAGAATCCTATTTAAGAAGGCACTTTTCACATTCATCTGATGTAATTTTAATTTCAATGCACATGCCATTCCAAACAGGAACCCGATTGACTCAAGACGGGCCACATGTGCAAACGTTTCATCAAAACCTAACCCTTCAACCTGAGAATACCATTTTGCTACCTGTCGTGCCTTGTTTCTGACAATAGTTCCTGATTCATCAATCTTATTCTTGAAAATCCACTTGGTACCAACAACATTTGCATTATCAGGCCTTGGAACCAAATCCCAGACATCACTTCTTTTGAACTGACTCAATTCCTCTTGCATTGCTCATATCCAAAAATCATCAGTAAGAGCTTGTTTATGATTCTTTGGTTCTACAACTAATACAAACACCGAGAACATGATAGAATCAGACAGTTGTCCAAATGCTAACTGTTTGAAGTCAATATGTTTCCCTCTCGTAACCCTCTCCCCCTAAATCTCACCAATCACATCTTGTTTGGAGTGATTCTTGTGTACTTGCATAGTGTAAACAGGTGTTGAAGAGGTTGGGACATTTGTACCAGGGGTCAAATTAGCTTCCTGTTTTGAAGTTGATGGTTCAGATATCTTATGAATCATCATTCTGGATGACGAATAATCATCAAAAACCACATTAATTGTTTCTTGAACCATGTTGGTACGCTTGTTAAACACTCGAAACGCCAGATTAGTGCCGGAAAAACCCAAAAAGAACCCTTCATCACTTCTGGAATCAAACTTCCCAAGTTGATACTTGTCATTCAATATATAGCAAACGCAGCCAAAAATATGAAAGTAACCCAGATTAGGTGTCTTTCCCTTCGACATCTCATATAGGGTTTTGTTGGATCCTTTGCGGACATACACACGATTGATAATATAGCAAGCTGTGTTGGTTGCTTCAGCCCAGAAGTGTTTAGCAACTTGATTTCCATGTAGCATTGCTCTAGTCATTTCTTGTAATGTTCTATTTTTCCTTTCCACCACTCCATTTTGTTGTGGTGTTCTAGGTGCTGAATACTGATGCACAATACCTTGATTTTGACAGAACATGTCAAACAGTTCATTCTAAAATTCACCTCCATGATCACTTCTTATTGTCTTGATTCCACACTTCTCATTCTTGAGTTATAACGCGAAGATCTTAAAGCTCTCCAAAGTCTCGGATTTTTCTCTTAAGAACCGTACCCATGTATACCTGGTAAAGTCATCAACAATCACAAGTATATACTTCTTTCCAGTCAAGCTCTCAACTTGTATGGGACACATCAGATCCATATGAACTAGAGATAACGGTTCACAAGATTTGACATCAGGAACAGACTTGTGATATGCTCTAATTTGTTTGCCATGTGCACAAGGTCCACAAACAAATGAGTCTGATGTTTGTATCCTTGGGACCCCTCGAACAATCTCATGATTTACAAGCTTAGCTAGTGTCCTCATGTTTAAGTGGCCAAGTTTTTGGTGCACAACTGTGCTTCAGAATCTTGAGTTACACTCAAACACTTGTTTTGTTTTCTCCACATGTAACAATTGTTACCTGATCTTAGACCTTCCAACTTGATCACCCCTAAGTCATTAATAGCCTTACATGTTGTTCTAGTAAAGGTAACCTTTAATCCTTCATCACATAGCTGACTGATGCTGATCAAGTTCACCTTAAATCCGTCAACAAGATAAACATCAAATAGTTCAGGTTCACTTCCACCTGTTATTCATTTTCCCCTAATTTTTCCTTTAGATCCATCACCAAATAACACCTTGCCAGCTAAAACTTCTTGAAACTCATTTAATTTATCGTAAACTCCAGTCATATGTCGTGAACAGCCACTGTCAAAGTACCATGAAGTTTCAGTTGCATCTGTCTCTACTGAGAATGCCACATGATAAACCATTGGATTGTCTTGTTGTGTTGTGTTCAGGTTAACATTTTTCTTCATCTCAGGGTATAGGTCACCCTTACGAATCCACATTCTGTTTTGCTGCTTGTTGTCCCTAAAAACACGTTTTTGTCTTTTAAGATAAGATACCTTGTTGAGGAACACTCGAAAATAGTACTTGTAGTGTCCTAGTTTTCCACAATACCAGCAGCCTGAAACAAAATCAAGTCTTTGAAATGATTGAACCATAGTTCTCTATCTGTTAGATGTATGATTAACACATGTATTGCCTTGTCCTTTAACAAACATGGTTTCTTTGAACTGATTTCCACCATTATATCCTAGACCCCAATGATCATTTCCCATCTTCCCAACAGACAGCAACTTGTCCAAATCCTTTGTACCATTACTCAAAATCGTGATGTTTCTTAGCTGTTCTTGTAGTCTCCCTTTAGTGAGTTCACTCTTCTGTTTCTCCTTGTGTAACGATTCCTGGAGTTCCGTCTTTTCCTTAGTAACAGACTCAAGCAACTCAGTCAAACGCTTGACCTCATTACTTTTCAGGATCAAGTGCTCAACTAGAATCTTGTTGTCCTCCTCCAAAGAAAATTCTCTTCCTCATCAATGTCTTAATCCTCATCATCCTCCTGAATGATTCCTAAGAATGATACAAAATTATTTAGAATATCCCCTTCTTCTTTTCATCATCAGAATCACTCTCACTCCAACTTACAAATGACTTATCATTTCTAGTTCCTTTTGTTCTTCCGACACAATCAGTCCTGGTGTGACCATAGCTTTGCACTCATAGCATTGAGGAGTGCCACGTCTCTTCAAAGTGGGACAATCAGACTTGAAGTATCTGAAACCTTAACACTCAAGATACTGTTTTCTCCCTTTTTCATATCTCTATCTTGGTCAGTTCTGAAATTTGAATTACTCTTCTGTTGACCTCTCTCAATTTTTCTGAAGTACTTCTTGACGATTAGTCCAACTTTTTCCTCCAGATCAGCTTCCTGATTAGTGTTCTTTTCTGAGGCTACAAGCGCAATTTCCTTATCAGTTATCATTTCCTTCTTCCTGATCTTTAGCTCATATGCTTGCATCATTCCTACCACTTGTTTAAACTTCATGGTGTCTGAATCGAGGGCAACCTCAATGGCTGACATGTGTGGCTGAAATTTATCTGGCAGACTTCTGAGTAGTTTTTAACCAGCTTCTTGTCTTTGTAGGTCTTGACCAGTATTAAAGCTTCATGTGCTATCCTGCTTATCTTCCTACTGAATTGATTCACCATCTCATTCTCATCCATTGTGAGTGTCTCAAATTTAGATGCTAACATATCAATACGAGTACGCTTCACATTAGATGTACATTCATATAAGGTATTCAGAATATCCCAAGCATCTTTAGCCCTTGTATACCCTTGAACTCTAGTGAATTCATCAATAGGCAAAGAGGTAAAGATCTTAGTAAGTGCCTGAGAGTTTTCCTTAGCCGCGCTCTTCTCAACCAAACTCCAGTCTTTCACTGGATTTGGTATCTTCTCACCTTCTGTATTCAGATTCGGATCCCATCCTTCAACAACAACAATCCAAGCATCCATGTCAATGCTTTGAATGAATTGAGTCATCTGAACTTTCCAGTAACCATAGTTGTCAGCATCTAGCACCAGTGGTTTTTTTAACATAACAAACTATTGATTATTCTCCATACTTACCACAAGATCTCACCAGTTATAGGATAAACAAATCCTTTAGTCGGTGATCTGCTCTGGTACCAATTGATAGTGTATAGAGGATAATAAACAAATCAAAGCTTTGTTTTTCACAACAAATACTTCTTTATTAAACTTAATTTGTTGGATCTTTCTTACAAATACTCAACCTAAACAGGTTTTACACAATCTTATACTCAACTAGATTGTCACCTAAAATTTTAATCAACACAGCCTCCTTGATCGCTCAACTCGTGATCCTCTCAGAGGCTAAAGAACACTCACTAGAATCAACTCTCTGTTTTTCGAAAGTTTAATCGCTAAAACCCTAGCAAGAATAAAGAGCAAAAGTGTTAACCCTAAAGGAATATTTCCTAACACTCAAATCGTACTAGAATCATGTTTCCATTCTTGAATATCTTCCCCCTAGATATCCTCGAAATCTCTCTTTCCTTGTTTTGATTTCTAAATCAAATCTTCTCAGACTTCCATCTTCAGCCTTTATCCCGTTTCAAGATCTTAACTTGCATATCTTCTTAAGATCTCCTCCACAAGATATTCTCTTCAATGCATAGAATCTGGAAACCTGTCTTCGTCTGATGTCAGATCTCATAAGCTCATTTATTCCAGTCTTCATCAGTCTTCTGATTCCGTCAGCTCCTTGATCCAAGTCTGCATTAGTCTTATGATTCCATCAGCTCCTTAATTGCAGACTTTCAGTAACGGATTCAAATTTACTCAATTTCTGCTTCATTGGATAATAATTTTGTAGTTCGTTTTGTTTTCTTAGGGTGCAAATGGTTGGAGTGTTAGAGGAATACTTTTTGGTGGAATAGTTAATTATGTTGGATTCCTCTAAAATTTTACCATTTGTCATTTTTTTCTAGTTGAAAATAAATGAGACCCACATTTTTGTGCAAAATTGTAGTGTTACGCTCATTTTTGTCCTCCTCAAAATAGTAGAAGAAAATTTTTTTGCAGTGAAATAATTAACTGCTACTTTACCACAAACTTGTATTCCACCAAATAATATTCCTCTCATTCCACCTAGTTTTTTTATTGGCCACCACTTACACCCTTAAATTTTCTGCTTCCTTTCTTTTCGATATTTGACATCCTAGATTTTTAATAAATCCTCTAATTACGTTTCAAATCATTTACTTGCCATGTTTCCCACCATACATGCTCCCTTACTCGGATTCTTCAGCTCATTTTTCTGATACTTTAATAGAAACCATACATATATTTTATTTTTTGTCGATAATTATATTTGTATTAGATCAAAGTTTACTCACAAATAGGTACATATAAATGTCACCCCGGAGAACATTTTAACTCCTAAAGGGTAGACGACCTCAACATAAGGTAAATAACGACTTCTAAATCTAGGAGACTTAATTCCATAAGGTGATAGTAACTATTATATCTGATAAACCGATTAGGCTTAGACATTCTCTTAACTTTCATTGATTCGGAATAACCCCGGAACTGAAAGCAGGGAGATAAGCAAGACCCAAAGAGATATAACTCCAACACCTAGTAGAAATACAATGTTGACATGAGAAAGTTCTAATACACAACTGGGAGATAAGCTAAGATAATTACAATCCACACTACACAAAACAGTATTAATGGGCCGAGTAAAAGTGGATTCGGGCCCACCATAGAAACCAATTCCGGGCATGGTCTACTCTGTGACTCATCTGCATCAAAACCCTACATCTCCACTCCAGCCACCTGCCTGTCGCCGCACACCTCCTCCAGTCAGTTGCATCCGCCAAAGGAACTCCTCGCAACAACACCAGAGTAAAAAGAGACCACCTGGACCAAGGTATATATGGTAGCAGTGTTGTAGCAAAGGAGTCCAGGCATACAAGCAAAGATCGAGCACCCACGACTGCCTCCAATCTCCAAGAAGAACCCTCGCCATGGTTGCCACTGCATGCCGACAACCACCAAACGATCGGGTTCAAGACCATCGCCTTTGGTGAAGGAGGCATTGTGGTGGTGCGGGTCGTTTCTTTAAGAGAGAAAATGAGGATAGGAAGGGAGGTAGGAGAAAGATCTAGGAGGATGTACAGCAAAAAAAAAAAGATGAGTAGAAAAGAAAAAGAAAAAACTAAAATGGAAAAAGTATTGTGCCAGTGTATTGATGGACGACTGTCATAAAAAGCACGATTTGCATGGTAAGTGGAGCAAGGAGGAGAGCAGATGGAAAAACGAGGAAGATAGAGGATATTTTTTTCTATTTCTCCACTTCTTCTTGTTCTTCTTACTAATCTTATCTTCATTTTATCCCTCCTAATTTTCAAACATATTTTTTCTTCAAAAATTAATCCACACTAGTTAATCTATAATTCATCTCTTTTTACATCACTACTCAAAATTTCCTCCAACACCATTGAAGGCTCTAATTTTACTAATACATATAATAAAATAAACTTATCAACTGGGAGTTCTAGCTATGGTGGTAAAGGGCTCACAACTGTGAGTTCCACCACCTGGGTTCGAATCCCGGCTACCATCAATTAACATGTGGTGAATTTCGGCGGCCCTCCTGAATATCCTTGGCAATTGCAGACGCTTTGACCCTAGTCGAAATCCTTCAGGGCTCTGGATACCAGGGTCATCAAAAAAAAAGAAATTATCTTGAAAATTTACAAGTATTTTCTAAACATATTGAAGAGAAACAATTTGTATTTTACTCCAAAAAAAGGAATTCATAATCCAAATTATAATTCTCGAAATTCATGAAAATCTCTTTAAAATTTTGCAACTCTCGTAGTTCTATTTGTGAGTTTTTGATGGATACAATTATAGAATGGCTTTGTATTTATAGAGCAATACCAAAATGTGAAGACAAGCGCTAACGTTTCTGATGATGGTGGTTGATGTTGTTACGTTGACTATAGCGTTTGTTAACAATGGGATAACAAATCTTACTTCAATTCTTCAGTTTATTTGTACCTATATATGCTTTGGATAATGAATTCTTCAATTCTTTCTTTTTAGACATACTCAGAACAAGCATCCACATAACACTACCTTATCTTGTGTCACCACATTTGTTAAAATATCTAATGGCTTCTTCTTTTGTTGATCTTCATCAGTCTCAACATCTATTGATCAATCCTTTAACGTACCCTACTAACATTGATATGTTTTGTACGAGAATGATACATAAAATTTTTGCTCAATTTCTTATAGCACTTGGTTGTCACAACATACTTTGTACTCTTTTTATTCAATCCAAGTTTTAAGAATTAGCGTTTTAGTTACACATTTCTTTACTAGATTTAGCAGTAACAATATATAATGTTTCTGCTATAAATAAAGCGTAGAGAGATCCTGACATAATTGCTTCTCTTGGAAAAATGTAGAGATATATTGAAGTAAATATTGTTGAAAAATATTTTGTTTAAATTGCAATTAGTAACTACTGTTGAAGTAGTATCTCCCCTTGCAAAAATACATGTTTGTGCCAAAAAAATATCTGTCCTTGCAAAAGTGGTTACATATCTTGAAGTAAGAATTCTATACCATCAGTTTCTCCAACTATAGCAACATCAGCTTATTGGTTTATAATAAGGCATTGAACTTCCCAAGAATTAATCAGTTTATTGGTTTATTATACAACATGGTGAAATATATTATGATCAGTAAATTTTTCGATTAGAAAAATAGATTCTTATTCATTTTCTTCCACTCCATCTACTTTGGCAAATCATGATTAACATTCCTCAGCTCAATTTAAACAAAAAATATCTTTGCAATTGACAAAAGGTTCCATCCTAGGTTTGTACATCATAAAGTTTGTAGTTACGAACATAATCATAACTCCAACAAGTTGACTCGTCCATAGTCATTTTCACCTTCTAAGTTATTAAGTTTATTTTGTAGAGAGCAAACACCAAAGCATAATTTTCAAAATTTAGATAGCATTATTGCGTGATCTGGAATGGTAAAAAAATAGTAGGATTATGCACTTTTGGAGTCAAGATAAAATTTTACTTTCTTAAAAATTTGAAGGAAAAAAGTGTCATTTAAAATTAATTTAAAAATCAGATTAAGCAAGTCATCTTCTTCTTCGGCATTTTCGATGGATAAAGGCAATTAATGAGCGGAAATGTAAATTTAGAGACACAAGTTTTATCAAAGAAATTGTGTTGTCCATTGATCAGATTCGAACTACAATATAAAGTCAACAAAAGTTGTTGAGTTTGTTGAGATACAACTCAATATGTGCAACATATTAACAAACTAACTAACAATATATTCTCCTAAATATACTATGTGTATATTTAGTCCAATACTCCCCCTCAAGTTGGAGTGTGAGGAGCAAGAACACCCAACTTGGAAGTAAGAGTAGAAAATTGAACCTTCCCTAACGCCTTTGTCAAGACGTCTGCAATTTGTTCCTTGGTCCCAACGTGAGAAGTAGTGATCAAACCAGCTTTTAGAGCATCCCGAACTCGATGACAATCAATCTCCACATGCTTTTTTCGCTCATGAAAAACAGGATTAGCTGCTATGTAAAGAGCTGATTTGTTATCACAATAAAGGCTTGAAGGCGATGAAGGAGCAAAGCCTAAATCCGTGAGTAACTGACGCAACCACTTTATCTCCCTTGTTGCAATAGACATTGCCCTGTATTCGGCTTCAGCAGAAGAATGAGACACCACATCTTGTTTCTTTGTTTTCCAAGAGATAGGAGAATCACCAAGAAGAGCAACGTAAGCGGTAAGAGAACGACGCGTCTGAGGACAAGCAGCCCAGTCTGCATCACAAAACACACGAAGGTGAATGTCAGATGAAGACCGAAGCATTATCCCGTGACCCGCGGTTCCTTTGAGATAACGCACTACGCGTAAAGCGGCGTCAAAATGACGCTCCCTTGGAGACTGCATAAACTGAGATAAAATATGAACAGAGTAAGAGATGTCCGGACGTGTGTTAGCTAGATAAATCAGCCTCCCGACAAGCCGTCTATAACGAGCCGGATCATGAAGAAGTGAGCTAGTGTCGGAACCAAGACGATGATTCTGTTCCATCGGAGTCGGAGCAGGCCGAGAACCAAGAAGACCGGTTTCGGTGACAATGTCCAAGGCATACTTCCGCTGACTCATCAAGATACCGTCACTATTTCTCGCGATTTCTATACCAAGAAAGTACTTCAACTTCCCTAAATCCTTCATACGAAAACATGTACCCAAATGTGTCTTGAACTGATGAATCGCCGATGCATCATTTCCACAAATGATCAAATCATCAACATAGATCAAAACACGGATATCGATGGAACCACAAGTATAACTGAAAAGAGAATAATCAGCATAAGATTGAGAGAAGCCAGCCTTTAATAATGCCGAAGTAAGCTTCTCGAACCAGCAACGAGGAGCTTGCCTCAACCCATAGAGAGATTTATGTAAACGACAGACCTTGGATTTGTCAGGATGATCAAAACCTTGAGGAAGCTTCATATAAACCTCTTCGCTGAGATCACCGTGCAAGAAAGCATTATGGACATCCATCTGGTGTACCTCCCAATTCTTAGCAGCCACAATGCCTAACAAGCATCGAACCGTAGTCATCTTTGCAACAGGTGCAAAAGTCTCATCGTAATCCAGACCAGCAACTTGACGGTTTCCCAGTACAACCAGGCGAGCTTTATAACGCTCTATGGAGCCATCGGAGTGATATTTAATCTTAAATACCCACATAGTGCCGAGAGGCACCTTTCCAGGTGGTAGATCCACTACACTCCATGTGTGATTTGCTTCTAACGCACGTATCTCATTCGACATTGCATCAGTCCATCTCTTGTCTTTAATAGCTTGATTATAAGAGCGCGGTTCACTGGCAGCAGAGACTGCAGCTAGGAAAGCCTTATGACCAGTAGAAAAATTTTCATTTGACACGAAATGTGTAATAGGATATAGAGAATTACCAGGAAAAGTCTCGGTGAAGACGCTGTCGGAGAGAGAGACGTGAGGGGTATTTGCCGAGGTGTTGTATGTGATATAGTCACGGAAATGAGCTGGTGGATGTCGTTCCCGTTGTCCCTGACGGACTGCTGGTGTAGGAGAAACAGCCGGACAATCAACCGGATCAACAACTTCAGCCGAGGGTAACGCAAGGTGACAATCGGGTGGTGGTGGAACTGGTTGTATCGGAGCCGGACTGTCGGTATCATCGGCATTATTAAAACTCCCCCTATTCTCCATAACATCATCAGCATCATCAAATATTATAGGTGAGCATGGAGGAACAGGAGTTGAAGACGAAGACGCCGTGATAGCCGCGAAAGGAAACACTTGTTCATCAAATATCACATCGCGGGAAACAAAGAAATCGCCGGTTTCCAAGTCATACAATTTCCAGCCCCTTTTTCCATAAGGGTAACCAACACAAACACACTTCCGGCTTTGGGAAACAAACTTGTCTTTATCACGGATTTGTTTATGAGCAAAACATTGTGAACCAAAAACTCGTAACTCATCATAAACAGGAACTGAACCGAACAGTAACTCATGAGGAGTTCGTCCATCCAATAAAGGTGTCGGGGTAACATTGATGACATGTGCAGCGGTTAGAACCGCTTCACCCCAAAACCGAATAGGCATATCAGCTTGAAACAAAAGAGCTCGAGCTACATTTAATAAATGTCGATGTTTACGCTCCACTCTACCGTTTTGTTGTGGTGTACCCACACATGAAGTTTGATGGACTATTCCATTAGCTTGGAAATATGGAGTTAGACTTAGGAACTCACGACCATTATCACTTCGGACCATCTTGACTTTAGTGCCGAACTGCCTCTCTACATAAGCACAGAAATACTCCAAATTCTTTTTCACCTCCGATTTTTCAAGTAATAGGAACGTCCAAACAGTTCGTGAGTAATCATCTAGCACTGTAAGAAAATATCGTGACCCATTACTAGACGACACTCGATACGGTCCCCACACATCAGTATGAATCAACTCAAAAATTGCATCTGCTTTATTACTACTTTCAGAAAAAGACAACCGTGTTTGTTTTGCTCTCAAACAAATATCACATGAATGTGAGCTATCTAACTTAGAAACACCAGAAATCCATGAAAAAGACGACAATACTGAAAACGATGGATGCCCCAAACGCTTATGCCACAAAACCACATCTTCATTCTTCAAAGTCTTGTTAACCCTTGCGTTCTGAACATCTTTAAAGAAATATACCCCATCATGTTTCTCACCCGCTCCAATCAGCGTCCTCGAGAAACGATCTTGTAATACACACAAAGTGTCGGTGAGAAAAGCCACACAATTTGAATGCTTCAATAATGTCGAAACCGAGATCAAAGAGCAATTCAGGTTCGGCACATATAACACGTCATATAACACTATTTTATCCGACAAATGAAGAACTCCAGCCTTTTGAGAGGTGGTTGTTGTTCCATCTGCGAATCCAACAGTGCACAATGGCGTATTATGTAGGTTAATAAGAAGAGAGAAATCGCCAGTCATGTGATGCGATGCTCCTGTGTCAATAATCACATCACCTAGGCGTTTACCTTTCAACTTTTCACCTCCTGATTTCTCATTCAAGAACTGAGTTAAGAACTTCCATTGTTCATGTGTTAGCTCCGGAACAGCTGAAACAGGTCCAGCATTTGTCGCATAAGCTACGGTAGAATTACCGCGACCGCGACCGCCGTTTCGTCCTCCTCCTCTGTTCGTACCTCTGCCGCTTCGTCCTCCTCTCTCGGTAAACCAATCGGGATAACCAATCAATTGCCAACAGCCACTTTTATCATGTCCGATCCGGCCACAGTGTGTGCAAGATCGGTCTCGACCCTTTGTTCCGGCGACCGTGGCTTGAGAATCAATCTGGTTTTCTCGCCGAGTGAAAAATCCGACTGCCTCGGTCTGCATCTCTTTACTCTTTGCCGAGTTTAACCTGTCTTCTTCCCTTATTACCTTATTGTATACCTTACCTAAATCCGGTAAAACATCAGCTTCAATAATCGCGGTAACAACATGTCCAAAGCGAGATTCATCGAGTCCCATTATAAATTGGTGCACTCGTTCTTCTTCTTTCTCTTTTTCATATTCCGCCGCCGCACTACACGAGCACTTGGGAAGAGGCTTGTACGTTTGTAATTCTTCCCACATCTTAGCCAAACGCCCATAATAATCAATCACAGGCTCTCCGTCTTGCTTACAAGAAGCAAGTTTCTCCATTAGTTGATGCACTCTTACTTTATTCCCAACCGAGAATCTTACTTTGAGATTTAACCACATCTTGTGAGCATCAGTAATGAAACTCACGGTGGATCTCACTCTTGGTTCGATTGAAGTCCTCATCCAACCCACTATCATAGAATTGACACTAAGCCATGACTCGTAGTCACTGTGTCCTTCGTCCGGTTTCTTCATCGTCCCATCGATGAATCCCATCTTTCTCTTTGCTTGCAAAGCGTTCCTCATCTCCGTCGCCCATTCGTTATAATTATCTCCTTTCAATTGAACAGAGGTAATCATAACTCCGGGATTATCCGAAGGATGGATTGAGTACGCCGCCGATACTCCATTCTTTTCGCCGGACACGCCGATTTCGTCACTTCCATCTCCCATCACGTGAGAAACGTAAAATAATTTTAGCTAGATCAAAATTCGGATCTATGCTCTGATACCATGTAAATTTAGAGACACAAGTTTTATCAAAGAAATTGTGTTGTCCATTGATCAGATTCGAACTACAATATAAAGTCAACAGAAGTTGTTGAGTTTGTTGAGATACAACTCAATATGTGCAACATATTAACAAACTAACTAACAATATATTCTCCTAAATATACTATGTGTATATTTAGTCCAATAGGAAATTATGCGATTTTAATTATTACTGTAATTTTTTGTTGTTGTAGTAGTTTTTAATGTCTTAAAAATTGTTTTAGAGGAAACGAAGATGAAAAAGGCGATTAGGAATATAATTTATTAAAACTGGTAGAGAAAGTACCCATGTAAAAAGATAAACTTAACTGTAAACATTAAAGTTACAAAATATATATATATATAATTATATTCATTAAAACTGGTAGAGAAAGTACCCATGTAAAAAGATAAACTTAACTGTAAACATTAAAGTTACAAAACATATATATATATATATGTATATATATATAAATAGCTGTATAAAACATGTGTGACCACCTAGTTTTGTCTATTTCTGCTGCATCTTTTTTGTTTTGTAACTTAAAAGATATTAAAATAATTCCCACGTTTGATATATGTGAAGAGAAATATAGCTATAAAATAAGTAAAGCATATGAAGGTTTTTTCGCCAAAATTTATATACATGTGTGACCACCTTTTTGTCTATTTGTGCTGCATCTTTTTTGTTTTGTAACTTAAAAGATATTAAAATAATTCTCACGTTTAATATATGTAAAGAGAAATATAGCTATAAAATAAGTAAAGCATATGAAGGTATTTTCCACAGAAGAAAGAGAGCACACAAAAAAAAACAAAGAGATGTCTATGCTTCATAAGCCTCTCCTTTGCCTACACGATTTATCGCTTGCCTTCCTATCGTTTATGGTAAACCATTGTTTCTTCATAAATAATGTAATTAAATATCATATGTATTTGAATACAGCATAAAATTTACCAAACCGTATGTGTACACTTCTATAACATTATTTTACATGAGACTAGTATGATGTTGTCTAATATATTCATTAATAATACGAATTAGTTCAATGGAGGAATTGATGAGGCATTGTTGGATGGTGTGGAAATAATAAGCAAGAAGAGTATTTGGAGTTCAACGAGGAGTGTAGTGATAGTTCCAGTATTCAACTGTTTGGTGGCTATGTGTTTGATAAGCTCAGTCTTTGTATTCATTGACAGTTTTTACATGAACCTCGTAGTACTCTACGTCAAGTTGTTTAACAGAAAGCCTGAGAGAGCCTACAAATGGGAGGCAATGAATGAAGATACGGAGCTAGGTCATCAGAACTTCCCCATGGTCCTTGTCCAAATCCCAATGTACAACGAACGAGAGGTTGTCTTTTTTATTTTATATATATGGTGAAATATCAGTTAGATTAACAACAACATAAAATATAGGGTCCGATTGGTTGCAGTTGTGGCTTTTATTTTTTTGCTGTAGGTTTTGTTGCCGTGAGATTTTTGGCTGTAGAATTTTGGCTGTAACTTTTTAAAATGAAAACATGATTGGACAACTTTGTGTTGTATGTTATCTTTTATGTTTAATCATAAAAATTAACATTGGCGGACAAAATAAATAACAAAAAATTTAATTATGAAAAATTAGATTTAATTAGAAAGATATAAAAATAAACACATTATATTATTATATTTATACAGTATATATATATATATATATATATATATATGTATATATATATAGACAAAATAAATAACAAAAAGTTAATATGAAAAATTATAATTAGTTAGAGAGAAATAAAAAAATAAAAATATTACATTATTATATTTATACGATTTAGTTAGAGAGATATAAAAATAAACAGATTATATTATTATATTTATACGACATATATATATACAAAATAAATAACAAAA
>OVBE01009199.1:0-16296 GCA_900406425.1 Iberis pinnata | reverse complement strand
CTGGTAATCCGCGGACAACAACCTTGTGAAAAACGCATCGAATATAACCATCCTCTTTCCCACCAGTGTTTCTCTCAACTTCCTCCACATTAGGGTTATGAAAGGATCAATGTGTTGTACATAAGAGAATGTTACAAAAATGTTAGCATACTGTATAACATTTGTCTAATATAGTTGACAGGAATTGGGTCTTACATTGCTGTCCACCCGTTGTTTCGGCTTCAAAATTTCATTAAAGAATGACTTGTTCACATGATGGCCATCAATGATGTACTCTCTGGTACAAAAAGACTACGCATTAGTCTGAAGGTGGCATTAGTTTAGTAAGTATAATAAATTATATGCATTAAACAACTTACTTCTCTTTGTAGGACTTCAGTTTGGCAAGAAATTTCTTCTCCATGTTATAATTTTTAAGATGTAACATCTTGCATCTGCATTTTTTTAGTTGATGATTTTATTTTAAAGCTAATCCAAAATTATGTATGTCCATTGTGAAGACTCGTCCACTTTAAGTAAGTACGTCCACATATATGAGTTATGTGAAACAAAAACATCCATAATCGTCAGTGTCATCATTCATAACCCCTACATTTTGCATTCACCCCAATTCATACATTACATTGCATACATTTTTTTTTAAAAGCACCAAATTATAAAAAGCATCAAACATTATAGAAAAACATCAAACATTATAAAATCTAAGTTATGTATGTCTATTGTGAAGACTCGTCCACTTTAATTAAGTATGTCCACGTATATGGGTTATGTGAAACAAAACATTCATCATCGTCAGTGTCCTCATATATAACCCCTACATTTTACAATCAACAAAATTCATACATTATATTGCATAAAACAATATAAAAAGCATCAAATTATAAAAATCATCAAAACATTATAAAAAAACATCAAACACTGTAAACTCAAAGTTATGTATGTCCATTGTGAAGACTCGTCCACATTTATTAATTATGTCCACGTATATGGGTTATGTGAAACAAAAACATTCATCATCGTCAGTGTCCTCATGCATAACCCCTATATTTTACAATCTCCAAAATCCGTACATTACATTGCATAAAACATTATAAAAATCATCAAATTATAAAAAGCATTAAAACATTATAAAAAAACATCAAATATTGTAAACTCAAAGTTATGTATGTCCATTGTGAAGACTCGTCCACCTTAATTAAGTTTGTCCACGTATATGGGTTATGTGAAACAAAAACATTCATCATCGTCAGTGTTCTCATACATACTCCTACATTTTACAATCGCTATAATCCATAACTTACATTGCATAAAAATAATAAAAAGCATCAATCATTATAAAAAAAAAACATCAAACATTATAAAACCAAAGTTATGTATGTCCATCATGACGACTGGTCCACATTAGTTAAGGATGTCCACATATATAGGTAGTGTCTTTTACAAAAACTTCTATCATCGTCAGTGTCGACTTACATAATCCCTACACTTTATAACCGTCACAGTGCATACATTGCATCAAAACATTATAAAAAAAATCAGCGCCTACATCCTGCTGACAAATAACCGCTACTTCTGTGTGCAGTTATCTCCGTCCTCTCGCTCATCTTGCCCATGTTCCAATGCACCTTCACTAACCTGGGTCATACCGATGAATACATATCATATATTAGATTTTTTCCACGTCCATATGATATTATATTCTGAATGCTTACCATCACTTTGCCAACCCCTGCTTTTACAACTTCTGAATCGTCATGCAATCCAACATTACTCATTCAGACTTGTTTTTGACGTAATATTAAAATCATGTGGACAACACTTTTTTTTTAGTTGTCCACTGCATACCTTCGCAACTTGCATGTCTTCTCCTTCTTCCTCATGTTCCTCTACCCCAATTTCAAAGGATTCCTACAACAAGAACTATTTCTTGTCCACAATGTATGTATTATCCACAATGTAAGATGACTAAACTCGTTAAGACATAATATTAAAATCACGTGGACAAATTTTTTTGTTTAGATATCCACCTAAACAGAATAAATGACAATTTGACGCCGCATACCTTCGCAACTTGCATGTCTTCTACCCCAATTTCAAAGGATTCCTACAACATTAAACAGTTTTTATTTTCTTGTAAAAATGGGTGAGTTTGTCCACAATGTATGTATTGTCCACTGTATCAGCTTCCCAAAACATTTTATTGTTTTCAAGAGTTGTTTGCATAGGAACATACCACTACTGAGTTTTGAGCAACACGTTCAAGATTTTCTTCAGTTGGAGTTGCATTCACCTCCTCTTGGCCTACACCCCCAAGATCCTGCACATTTGTCCACTTGTTGCTCATCACAAGTGTCCACTGACAACGGTCGTTGTCCATGCTATCAAAATTGTAAAGGGCATGGTACATGGTGCTTACCTTCTCCAACTGGAGCTAGAAGTCCCAAAGACCAGTTCGACGTAATAAATCCATGCTGGCTTTTTCAAGAGCCGCATTACTTAAAGCCTTATGAACTTCTGGATCACTCGATAAGGGTGGTGTTGCGCAACCTGCGTATGTGTAGTCGTCATCACTAGAATCTGAATTTTCACGTTGCCTACCTATTTCAAATTCTCCTCCAACATATAATGGCGCATCATCGTCATTTTCACCCTATATTTCAAACATGAAGGACATATTAGACTATTTTCTCTGAACTAAATATATATTTGTGATTATATATTTGTGAACTACAAAAATGCCATATGTCACTATATATTTGTGATTAACTATTTTCTACTTTGTTCACGGTGGACATAATCACCGGCTGTATCAGCACATTTTGTTTCTAGTCATAGGCCACATAAAATAATAATGATGTTCTCAGCTCCATGATACTCACCTGACTCGGTGAACTAATGTTTTTATGCACGGTGGACATTACATAGTCGTGGAAATCTGAGATGTCTACGCTTTGTTCGACTGGAGTTAAACTCTGTTGTGCTTTCCTCATGCTTTTCGAAACAATATCTGATTCCGCCGTGCCATCTGGAACAGTAGGTGACTCCGCAGGATTTTGTGCTTCTACGGGATATAAACTCCCCTAGCAATCCGTTTGTTTTCTTACACCGATCATCCTCGGCGCCCCCGGTTTTCCGACCATCGATGGCGCCATCGGGTTTTCTTTCGTCGCCTTCAAGAATCGGAGCTTTTTTTCGTCGGCGATGACATCGACTTTTTCTTTCGTTTTCTCAGATCTCAAGTTCTCTCAGCTCGAATGCATAGATAAAGTTTTTATGCACACTAACCAATGTAGGATGTTCCTCTATTAACTTTTTCACTATATTTTTATTTTATTATTTTAATCTCTCGGAAATTGAAAGGGGCATTTGAGGTAAATTGGTAAGAAGTGACATATGATATTTGTTTAGTTTTTATACCAATATAGTATAGTTCATAAACTCAACAAATTTTATGGCACTATGCGTAATTTTCCCTAATTATAATATATATTGAAATATTTTCCATAATTAGGTTAGAACTATAGTTTATAATTTATAAACATATCTATAATTTTTATTGATTGAATTATTGAAATTTTTATATAAAAAGTTAATGTATCTAAATTTAAATAATTATCCTGAATTTGGTGAATATTTACTTAATTTTCTGGCATTTTATTTTTAATTTATCATCTATACTTTTGAAAAAAAATATATATATATTTTAATATTAAAGAACAATTTCTTTTTAATATATGTTCTTACTTATTAATAGATGAAGAAGTAAGAATGATATATAATATGAAAAGTTAGATAATACATTTACTACATTTGTTAAGTATATCTTAACAATTTATAGAGATACATAAATGAAAGGAGGGTATTTGATTATTCGGTTCGGTTCGGATCATTTTCGTTCAGTTCTGGTTCTTTTAATATTGGATTCATATAGGAACTATTAGAAAACCGGTTTGGTTCTAGGTTAGTTTGGTTCAGTTTAGTTAGGTTTGGATCTAAAATTTTGGAACTATTTGAGAACCACTACTATAATGGTTCCAGTTCAGGTCGGATATTTTACCCAAAAGAACCGAAAGATTCTAAAATATTCAAAATATCTAAAACCGAAAATATCCAAGCGATCAAAATTACCCGAAGAATTGAATATACAAAAAATATTCAGGACTAAAAATACATAAATAACCAAACTACCTAAAAACAGAAATACCCACAAATAACCGAAAATATCCAACATTTGGTAAAAAAAATGTATATATCCATGGTTCTTGGTATATACATTTACCTTATATTTTTGCTTCTTATCAGTTCCTCGGTTCGGTTTGGTATGAACCAATATCCATGATTCTTGGTAAGAAGAACCATTCATGTAATTTAAAGAGAACCATACCACTTAGCAATATGTAACCTTTTTTGTTTAATTTCTCAAGAGTTTCTATATGAATATAAGATACTTACAAATTTTGGATGCGTGGATGTGCAAGGAATCTTTCGTCTAAGAACACAAAAAACCATGATCATTCGAAATCACATTTGATTTTAGATTCGAGAAGAAAATTACATTATGATCCTTCTCTTCTCTGTATTCTGCATAAAACTCAAATCTTCAGTTTCATTTTCTGATTTGCAATCTGATTGAGTTATGTATTCTGTTACATGTCGTCTCTATATAACTCAATATTATCCACGACGACAAATTCATCTCCATAATCGCTGAGAAAGTTAGTGTTTGTTTCTCACATCTCTTCCTCTGTCAATAAAAGTCTCGCTAAGGTTTTAGCCTCGACCATGATTACATTATCCCCTAAAGACTTCGTCTTTAAAATCATCTAAAATCATCGAATCAAATTTGAAAATTGATTCATATTCTACCATCGGCTCAAGACGATTTCTGACATCACTTAGATTCAATTAATTTTACGACAAGATCTATATAAAATCACTAAGAGATGTGTCTTGAAAAAGATGCATCTTTTCATAAAGAACATGTCTATTATTTTTTTAATAAAAGGATACTTTTTTTTATCGACAATATATTATATTAGATAAGAAAAGATACAGTCCCATAAATGGTACAATTAATCCCACCAGGGGAAGAGACGATCCCACCAGAGGGAAGATACAAACCCATACTGGGTAAATGCTCTCTACAAAAGAGAAATAAACTATTTCTAAAAAGAAAATAAACAGTCATGAAGGACCAAGTCCCGGAGGACCATGAAAACTGAAAAAGAAAACTTTTTCAAACCGCAATAAACCCAAGTGTACCCGAGAGAACATAGTACCGAAACAGGACAATAATACGAGCATTGCACCATGATAGATTTGATCTAACCCACATAATAATATAATGACGACTAATGAACATAATAAGCAAAAGAGAAAGAGCCTAATAAAAATACAACAAAAAACATCCCATAAGTAGAACAAAAGCTCATTGTAATTAACATGTTGCACATGTGAAGATGCAGGGTGCCACGTGGCTTCTCAGAAACCAGAAAAATGGAGCGTCAAATGGAATTGGAACCGGAGCTCCGACAATCCAAACCCCACTGCAAAATTTCCTGCTCCATGCAATATATGTAACCAGGAAGGCTAAGCGAACCGAGTTGCATATGGTATCACTATCGAAGAGCCAATCCCAAAGCCACCGTATCGCAAACCACCATCTCCCGCGTTAGTTGACTGGGACAAATTAGATCCAACGTAGTAACTAAAATTAACAAACTTCCAAAATTTTGTTTTCACAAACATGAATAAAAGAATCATAATTGACTAATTTTCTCAAAATAAATGTATATATACACAAGGCCAAAAAAATATTCAACTTTTTATATTTGGCCAAATAAATACCGAGTTTTGGTTCGTGAAGCCAAAATAGATCTCATGTTGGTCAAACTTAACAATCCATTAAGTTTGACTAACGTTGGGTCTAATTTGTCATAGTCAACTATAGTTAGTTATTAATTTGACAAAGCCAACATTAACTTAAGTTTTTTTTGGACCACGTGATAGTTGGAGGTTTTTTTGGTGTTTCCAGTAACTTTAGGGTTTTTTCGGCAAATTTCCCTTATTGTGGTGCATAACATAAAATAGTATACTCCTTCCGTTCCTGAAAAGATGATGTTTTAGAATTTAGTTTTGTTTCTAAAAGGATGATGTTTTAGATGAAAAAATTTTAAAAGGAAGGCATAAAGTAAAAGTTGCTTTCTATCAATCCGTCGTGTGTTTAGTTTGGAATGATCTTCTTTATTCACAGCCATAAGGCAAAGTATCTATACAACAAGTAGTTGAGATTGATTCCTAAATATAAGCACAAATCGTTATGATACCAACTTATCACAACTTATCACAATATCTTCTAATACTCCCCCTCAAGTTGGAGAGTGGAAATTCAACACTCCCAACTTGGGAAGTAGAGTACCAAACTGTGGAGTGCCCAACGCCTTGGTAAGAATGTCCGCGATTTGCTCATGTGTGCGAACATGAATCGTGGTGATTCGACCTTCTTGGACAGCATCCCGAACACTATGGCAATCGGCTTCGATGTGTTTCGTTCTTTCATGAAACACCGGGTTTGCAGCGATGTGTATGGCAGCTTGACTATCACAAAAAAGACAGACCGGTTCTTCACACTTGTTGCCGAGTTCTTGCATCAGCTTTGTTATCCATTTTATTTCTCTTGTTGCAGCTGACATTGCTCTATATTCGGCTTTTGCGGAAGAGTGAGAGACAATATCTTGCTTCTTCGTTTTCCAAGATACGGGAGATCCGCCGAGTAGAACCACATATGCGCTAAGAGATCGACGGGTCATTGGACAAGACGCCCAATCTGCATCGCAATAAACAGTCAAGGAAAGGTCCGAAGTCGAACCCAGTAATATACCTTGGCCTGGTGTGCCTTTTAGAAACCGAACGACCCGTAAAGCTGCTGCCCAATGAGCTTCACGCGGAGATTGCATGAATTGAGACAAAAGATGAACATCATAAGAGAGGTCTGGTCTCGTATTAAGCAGGTACACTAGGCGCCCAACCAATCTGCGGTAAGGCTTCGGATCGGGAAGGAATGAGCTTGTGTCGGACCCCAATTTGTGATTGTGTTCTATAGGTGTAGAAACCGGCTTAGACCCGAGAAGGCCAGATTCTTCGATGATCCCGAGTGCATATTTCCGTTGAGAAAGAAACATACCCTTAGGAGATCGCGCGACTTCAATACCAAGAAAATACTTCAGCTTGCCAAGATCTTTCATGTTAAAACATGTACTTAAGTATCGCTTGAAAGCTGTTAAAGTCGCTTGATCATTGTTGCACACTAATAAATCATCAACATACACCAAAACGCGCAATTCAACACCGTCTTTAGTGTACAAAAACAGCGAATAATCAGAATATGACTGTTTGAAACCGTAAGACAACAGTGCCAAATTTAACTTAGCAAACCAGCACCTCGGCGCTTGACGCAGTCCATATACCGGTTTTTGTAACCGACATACCTTCGTTGCATCAGAGGAAGTGAATCTCGGAGGAAATTTCATGTAAACCTCTTCTTCGAGGTCACCATGTAATAACGCGTTATGCACATCCATTTGATGTACATCCCACTGCTTGCTACATGCCAATTTTAGTAGACTGCGAACTGTTGACATCTTTGCAACCGGTGCAAATGTCTCATCATAATCCTCACCCTCTACTTTCTTGTTTCCGAGAACCACAAGTCTCGCCTTATGACGGTCTAATGTGCCATCAGCATTATATTTAAGTTTATAAACCCATTTGCACCCGAGAGCGGTCTTGCCCGGTGGTAAAGTTGTAGTCTCCCAAGTCTGATCCATCTCTAATGCATTGACCTCACTCTTCATAGCTTTGCGCCAAGCTTTGACTTTTACCGCCTTTGTATAATGTCTAGGCTCATAACCCTTTGCCATAGCAGCAAGATAAGCTCTGTGGGAAATAGAGAATTTGTCATCAGATAGGTAGGACGAGAGTGGATAAAGCACCGTACCTGGGACAGTTTCGGAAGGCATTGAAGGAGAGGGTGAAGACGCATGGAGAGGGGGTTTATTATCGATGTGTGCAATATAAACAACGTAGTCTTGCAATTTTGATGGAGCTCGACGAACTCGATGACCATGACCCAATTCAGAGTTCGACTACGTCGAATCAGCTTCCAAAACAGAAACTGTAGACCCGGGAGCTACCACTGATATGTCTGGAGCTGAAATGTGCACATGCTCTTGCGGCGAATGAGTCTCCCCTTGACTTACAACGTGAGATGACGTCTCTGACTTTTGATTTTCAGACATAACAACCAAATCCTCATCACCAAATATAGGAGAATGACGTGAAGAAAAGGACGAAGCAGACGTAATATCTTGTTTAGCTACATAAGGAAATATGTCCTCATGAAACACAACATCTCGGCTGATAATAAACTCTTGAGAATCAAGATCACACATCCACTATGCTTTCTTGCCATACGGGTATCCGACGAAAATGCATATGCGACTCCTTGATGCAAATTTGTCTTTAGAACGGGACTGAACATGGACATAGCAAAGGCTCCCAAAAACACGAAGTTCATTGTAGTTAGGCGCTTCACCGAACAACATTGAATATGGTGTTGCACCGTCTAACACCTTGGTTGGTGTCACATTTATGAGATGTGCCGCTGTTAAAACAGCTTCTCCCCAAAACTTAACCGGCAAATTAGCTTGAAAAAGAAGAGCTCTAGACACGTTGAGTATGTGTCTGTATTTTCGTTCGACTCTGCCATTTTGATGTGGTGTATTTACACAAGAGGTTTGATGAATTATTCCTTTCTCTTGAAAATAACTCGTCATACATAAGAATTCAGCTCCGTTATCGTTGCGAATCATCTTTACCGATTTTCCAAACTGATTTTCGGTCAATGCACAAAAATGTTTCAATCGCTGAGGTACTTCATATTTCGCACTCAACAAAAATATCCAAACTGCTCTAGAGAAATAATCCACAACAGTAAAAAAACGAGAAGCACCACAAGACGTCGATTCCCGAAAAGGTCCCCAGATATCGCAATGAATCAACGAAAAACATTCTTGAGATTTATTCAAACTGTCAGGAAACACATCCCTTGTCTGTTTTGCTCTAAAACAAGTATCACAAGGATCTAAAGACTTAGGAAGTTTAGAAATCATAGGTAGAAAACTAAAAAATGAAAATGAAGGATGCCAAAGCCTCTGGTGCCATCTGTTCTGATCAACTGTATTAACTATCACATTAACCCTCGCAGCCATCACATCCTTGAAATAATAAACCCCGTCGCGTTCTTCACCCGCTCCAATCAGAGTCTTCTTGAAACGGTCTTGTAAAATGCACAAGGAATCGGTCAATAACGCGAAACATTGTGTCTGTCGTAAGAGCTTAGACATAGATATCAGAGAACAATTTAGATTTGGGACAAACAAAACATTCTCCAAGGTTATTCGATCCGACAAGCGAAACGAACCCAAATCCATAGCAAATGTTTTGTTCCCATCAGCGAAACCCACTGCACAAGGAGATATCTCAGTCAAATTATTCAACAATGCATCATTCCCTGTCATATGGTGTGACGCTCCTGTGTCTAATATCAAATCTCCACAATCACTCTTACCGGACAAATTCTCTTAATCAAGCGTTTTTTGATTCTGCAACATCTGCGTAAGAGTTCTCCACTGTTCTTGAGTCAGCTCAGGGAAGTTTGATGTAGTTGCGTGAGCATTCTGCACCTTCCGACGTCCAACTCCTCCTATTTCTGAGTCCTTAAAACGGCTGTTCGAGCTTGTTCCACGGCCTCGGCCAGCTCCACGACCGCCACCTTTGCCATTGGACCTTTCATTCCACCAGTCCGGGTATCCAACAAGCTCCCAGCAATTCGATTTATCATGTCCAGATTTTTTGCAGTGTGTGCATTGCACACGTCCTTTCCCATTTGCTTCGTTTATGTTATCACTACCAAAGCTCTCCATTTGGCGTCGAGCTACGAAACCAACTGCCTGATTTGATTGTTCTCTAGAGTTAGAAGAGATCATTCTCTGCTCTTCACGTATCACCTTGGCATACACTTCACATATGTCCAATCGTGTGTCTGAGGATTTAATATTAGCACACATATTTCCGAATTTCGCATCATCTAGACCCTTTAGAAATTGATGCACTTTCTCCTCTTCTCTTTCTTCTTCTAATTTTTCTGCGTTTCCACATGAACATTCCATGGCAGGTTTGTACATCTCCAACTCTTCCCACACTGATGACAATTGACCAAAATAGTCTAATACGCTTCGTCCATCTTGTCTGTAAGCAGCTAGCTTTGCTTTGAAGTGATGTATCCTTACTTTATTATTCACAGAGAATCTCTTTTTGAGATTTTTCCAGAGCTTATGCGAATCTGAAATAAATGTCACCATTGATCTGACCTTCGGTTCGATTGAAGCTCGTATTCAACCGAAAACCATTAAGTTCACAGTGTACTATACTTCTAGATTCGGGTCTCCTGCTCCTGGTTTCACAATTGTCCCATCTATGAAACCTTTCTTTCTCTTTGCTCTCAAAGCATTCACCATTTCCGTAGACCATTCATTGTAGTTTTCTCCTGTCAAAACTACCGACGTGATCAAGCTTCCGGGATTATCCGATGCATACAAAGTGTATGGTGTAACATCTCCCGACTGATTCTCCGTCGTGCTGCTTCTTCTTGAAGTTGAATCTTCTCCTTCAACCATCGTTTCCTTTTAGCTGAGAAAAATTCAATTTTAGGTCTGAATCTTCTCCTGCTCTGATACAATACCAATCCGTCGTGTGTTTAGTTTGGAATGATCTTCTTTATTCACAGCCATAAGGCAAAGTATATATACAACAAGTAGTTGAGATTGATTCCTAAATATAAGCACAAACCGTTATGATACCAACTTATCACAATATCTTCTAATACTTTTCTTAATCTACTTAAAAACTCTAAAACATCCTCTTTTCAGAAACGGAGGGAGTATATGTTAGCAAAACTTTCACTTTAAGTTCCGGTTAAATGATGGTAAAAAGCAAAAAGAATATTCAATCCTTTAGCCTCTTGTGATGATCATATCTTCTTCCCCTTCATGTGGTTGCAGAACCGGCTAAAACATGTATGAAATCATAAAAACTTTTACATTTTATTGGGCAGACACATCATCTAACGGTTTAGATAGTGAAAAATCAGTGAATGTTTGTCTAAAATTCATTTGTAATCCAAAGGAACCTTGCCCGCTATTTTGAGAATTATTGCAGCCAAAGCAACTATCAAATTATAACTTTTCCTTTGTTTCTTTTTTGATTCTATACATATCTTCATCTTCAGCTTTAGCCACTCGAATTTTTGGTGTTCTTTTTTATATCTCATCAAATTCGAGTAAAAAGTGCATGAAAAGGAAAACCTCTTCCACTTTATTCTTAAAAAACTATCAACATATTCGGTCCAATGATTTTGAGACTTTAAGATATTTAAAATGTATATATATACTAAGTTGTAACAAGCATGCTTTGAGCTTACATCATTACATTACATATGGTACACATTTAAAGAACAATATCTATCACAATACAGATGCAAAACACAACAATTTACCAAAAGAAAAAAGAAAAGAGAGGCTTAAAGGTTGGAGAAGGAGTCGTAGTGTTTACGTTCTTCTTGTATTGACCTGAAAATCCTGGCAGCATTCTCACTCGCCAGCTTTGCATTGTGAGGTACCACTTTTATCACTCTCGTCACTCCTCCATCTCTCGTTGTCTGAGTCACCGTTGTTCTTGTCGTTGTTGTGGTTGTTGTCATCATTTGCTCAGGGGCGTTGTTGTTGTTGTTACTGTCTTCATCAACAGCTGAGAATGGCCGGAAGGACATGCTAGTGGAGACTCTCTCTGGCCCACTTGGAATGCTTCCTGTGCTGCCTTGCCTGCTCTTTCTAGCCCTAGGATAAGACTTTGTTGGCTGTTGTGGTGCAGCAGGAGCTTCATTAGCAGAGCTCTCTTGTTGGGTGTTCAAAGCAGACGTATTCTGATTCTGAAGATTCCCGGAATATCCAAACTGATTCATTTGCTCATTGGGTTGTTGTTGTTGTTGTTGGTGATATGGGTTCATCATAGTAGGCATTAATCCATATGGAGGGAAGTAGCCATTACCAGGAGAAGGGAATCCAGTTCCTGGGTGATAAGGAGGCGGATTACAGCCCATGAAACTACCCATTACCATCGGTGCAGGCATAAAATGACCATAAAATCCTCCACCACATACTGGCCCTGTGTGTCCCATACCTGGGTGAGGCTTGTATATCAGTCCTTCAGAAGGAGACATCACAGGGATCAACCATTGCTGGTTTCCTGAGAGATGAGGTTGAGGTTGAGGTTGAGGTTGAGGAGGATAGCAACATCCATTTACAGCAGGTGAAGCAGGCTGGTTGTTCACAAAAGGCATGTAGTTGGAAGGTTGATGATGATGACCTTGGTTTGACAACTTCTCAACTACGTTCTCAGCTGAGCATTCAATTTTATGTTGGTCATTTTTCTCTGATTCGCTCCTTCGTTTGACGACAACCTCTGGTAGAGGAAGCTTTGCCATAAGTTCTGTTGGAAGGAGCTTCTTTACTGGGTAGCTTTTAGCAGAAACTTTTCCAAGGTAACTAATGTCATCGAGCAAGAGATCAGGCGATGCGGCAATAAGTTTTTGCACCTGATATGTAATGGAAACAAAGCACAGTTCAAGACTTTTGTTTCAGCCCAGAAAATAATTAGCACATAAGAATTACTTATTGAATTACTTTACCTTAATCAGTCTGTGCAACTCAAATAGTTGAACAGAAAATACTCTTTGTTGACTGTAATAAGGAGAAAAAAAGTCACATCAAGCAAATGATCCATAAAAGTTTCATAACCAGAGAGATAGTTTATGTTGAACAGCTAATCAAACAACAAATCTTAAAATAAGATGTTACAAAGACAAGCAAGTATGTATAACTCTAACCAACAGTAATGGAAAATCAAATCAATGCGTCCAAGAATACATGTCACAGCATAAGTAATCAGAAAGCTTCAACAAAAAAATAAATTGAAGATGTATAATGCAACTAGCAAAGGACGAGTTTACTGATATCTAGCTTACCGCACCTTATCCTTCACGAAATGTGATTCTCAGATGTTAAGGACCATAGTAAAAAAAACAAGAAAAAGCTTGTTCAATGTATTGGACATAAATTGTGAGACCTTACCATAGCGACAAGAACATCTAGAACTTTAAAATCTGAGTCATGGAGTCTAATAATCCATAGAAACTCCGTAGCTCACAACCCTAAGGGTCCTCTTAAGCAGTAGCAAGAAGCAACTATGATTCTGCATTATATAAGACTCATAACTAATATTTAAATCTGAGGGTCCTCAAAAACACGTCCCCCTACCTGTTATCAACCCCTTGAATGCCAAGAAGGGAAAATTTCCAAGACGACAGTGCAGAATAAAAGCATACCAAACCGAGACAGGACATGTTCCAACAAGCAGACGCAAAGAAGACAATAGTATAAAAGCCATTAACTGTCTCGGCAGGCACCTTGTACACTGTACGTCAACAGAGAATGTCCCTCCCTGCTATAAAATGATCCAACATGTTAGATGCGTTAATATACTACCAAAGGCTCTTGGACTAATACTACATAATAGGAGCGTTTTTGGATGAATCAAGGGGATATCCACTATAGAATCATCACTTCGCAACTAAAAAACCTGACATCTCTTCTCCCAAAAAGAATAACAACATAAAACCGCGTCCTCAATGGAAAATAGCAAAAAAAGGAAATCTTAGTCCACTTAGATAAAAATGCTTAAGAATTAACTTCATCCATGCAGCAAATGAAGTTATCAAAGAAGGAACCAGTTAAATGAACCGTAAATTCTGGTGAACTTACTTAGCAATAGCCTTCCTTGCTCTCCAAAAACGTTTTTGACCTAACACACCCACGACATCATCAGGAGACACATCTATGCTGGTTACAGAATCCACCATCGAATTGTCAGAAACATCATCCTGTGCTTCTTCACTTATTTGCTGGATAGAGTCGCACCCTCTGCTTCTGGAGTATTCACGATCATAACCAATGCCATCAGGCCTCCCATGATCCTCTTTTAAGTGAGCTTCCGTAGGCAAGTGAGATTCAACTCCATTATCAATGTCCTTTACACGAGTTTCACCATTATTTCGATCTAACCTATTTCTAGACTCTTGTCTCAAGGAAGCACTACAATCATTTGCTCTGTCACAAATCGATGTTGAATTTTCGAGATCCATATCCTCTATAGCTGATAAATCTATAGTGTTTACCAAGCTGGGTGTATTCCTCTTGACCTGGTCTCTGACCAGGTGTTTTGAGCCCTCACGATTTACTCCTTGAAACTGAAAGGACTGACAAGAAACAGGTGCCATTAATGGGGTGTGTTTTTCCTTCTCAATACCACTTTTGGTTCTGCCAAGACACTGAAATCCTGTTGAGTCAATATATACAGGAACTGCAAAATCGTCTTCCTCCCTCAACATTTTCCTCTGATCATGTTGAGCCAGTGATCTCACATTCTCCATAGACATTTTGTCACATGCATGGACTGCAGATGAAGAATCGCGATGCTGAGCATATAAGTTTCTTTCCAAGCCAGAAGGCTGCAGAAAAGAGGGTGAAAAAGGATTATTTCCCATGTCATTATCAAGCTGAATATATCCACTAAACTGTGTTGTTCAATCAATAAATAAAAGAAGATGTTATGAGCTGATAGATAACAATTGAAACAAGGAAATCGTAGCAAGAACATTGATCAATCAACTCCTGCACTTTCTTTGAACATCAAACTATCACTAAAACTTAAGAGGGGTTCTATATCATGAAACAATACCTGACTAGATAGTCCAGGAGGAACCAAAGTACTAGTGTTACTACGGGAAGTAAGAGATAACGATCCATGATCATTAAACCTCTGAGAAGGGATACTAAGTTGCTCATAGAGAGCCATCTTGTTTCTTGGAGGAGCTCTAGGCCCTCCTTTGTCTGCATCGTTCACATGAAGTCGAGGAAACATAGGCTCCGGTAACTTCTCTTCAGCTTTCCCTCTCTTCATCAAAGCTTTTGCTTGAAAGATTGTCAAGCCAAATATATTCCCCAAAAATACCTTAAATTCACTCGATAACCTTACCAATAATTTGACCTAAAATTGTAAAACCCCGACCTTTCGCACTTGAAGAGAAAACCCCACCAATCACATGAAATTCAATTTATAAACAAGCGAGTAAGGTAGATCTCACCGACAAAAGAAAACGGAATTAAAAAGAAGAAGAAAAAAACCGATTAAAGGCAAAAAGGGAGCTTCGCAAGCTAAATCCAGAAACTAGCAGACAGGAAGCTCGTCACAAGACTACAGTGGGGTCAGGTCGGGTCGGAGAGAAGCTAGTTTCAGGTTGAAATTGAAGGCGGCGAAAAGTTTTAAGAAACCAAAGATTGGGAGGGTGAGAAAGAGACGAAGAGGATAGAAGAAAGTGGGGAAAAGAGATTGAAAGTGGGGCCCAATATGATTATAAGAGGAGAAGATCCTTTGTGGATATTATTGATTAAAGATTTTAATTAAATTTTTACTAACCTCCTTTTGTAATAAAATACTTTATAAGCTAAGAAATATTCAAAAGCTTATCCCACACAATCACCTTTTGTCATCTATACTATATAAAATTACATCATTGTAACTTTTGAGCCTATCCACATTAGCAAAATATATATCTTGCTATTTTCATCGAGGATGCGGTTTTCTGGAAAAAAGACGAAAAATGGGATAAGTATAAATTGTGCAATCACCCAAGATATAAAATAAGCGAAGAGAGGACAAAAGTACCATATAGTCGTATGTGGTATTTACCTATTGCGGACAGGTTGAAGAGGTTGTATCAAAGTCAAAAGACTGCAGAGGCAATGAGATGGCATGCTGAGCACAACTCAGAAAAGGGGGAGATATGTCACCCATCAGATGCGGCAGAGTGGAAAAGTTTTCAACAACAACATCCTCTATTTGCTAAAGAGTCCCGAAATGTATATCTTGGACTATGTACAGATGGGTTTAATCCATTTGGTATGTCCAATAATCATTTTTATGGCCAGTGATCATGACTCCGTATAACTTGCCCCCAGGTATGTGCATGAACAAAGAATATTTGTTTCTTACAGTTTTGAATTTTGGGCCAAAGCATCCGCGAGCAAGTCTAGATGTATTCCTCCGACCATTGATTGATGA
>OVBE01009198.1:0-16301 GCA_900406425.1 Iberis pinnata | reverse complement strand
GAAAGTGACAAGAAATGTTATGTAAAAATCCTAAAATTCAAGTGTTATCACAAGCTCCGCTGAATTCTGAAAATTCAATCATGCATTAAGGTTAGATTCGATATGTTCACAGATATTCAAGACAACACTCCCGCTAAACAAGAACATCTACTTATCTAGACTAGGTTATATTTCTAAACCAAATCCTTTTGTGCTTATCAATCTAATATCAATGAACTAGTTAGCTACTCTAATTCAAACATTAACAACAAATCTAGACTAAGAACCTACCATATCCAATCCATTATGGTAAACCCTAACTAACAAACATGTTTTCATGGGAATTCCCCTAAAACCTAACAAGGTGACTCCTAATACATATCTAAGAATTCAACAAGCATAAGTGAAGAAAGTATATCAAAAACCAAATCAATAAATTAAAAATAGAAGAGTTCAGAATTCTTTTTCAAATACAAGGATGAGATTCGTCTCTCTGTAAAGCTCTGAAAAATAAAATAAGTGATAATGAAAAATAACATAATCCTAAGGCTTTTATAGTACTAAAAATAATGAAAATAAACATAAGAACCAATAAGGAAAAATCTTGTTAAGTCTTGAGGGAATAATTGTAATTTTGGAAGATTTTTAGTCATTTTCGGGTGCAAGGATTGATCGATCCCTTTCTGGATCGATCGATCTCTTTTCACATTCTGCACATGCTTCTTCTGCGAGACATCTTGACCAATCTTCCGTGAAATCTCCATAACTTTTAATTGAACCAATGGAGTGACTTCAAACAACTTCCATAGGAAAGTTAATTCACGTGGCTATCTTGTGTCAAAAGTTCAGCTCAATCCATCCACGGGAACATCTTCAAACATTGGTAAACTTCTGACTTTTCTGTCGGATTTTGCATCTGCATATGCCAATTTGCATCCAAAACGTCACAAACACCTAAAATCCTGAAAATATGCCAAAACTACAAGGAAAACAATCAAATAATGCCAAATAGCAAGTATAAATACCCACTATAAGTCATTAAAACAGAGTAATATCAACTCCCCCAGACTTAGATCTTTGCTTGTCCTCAACTAAAGTAAAAACCATATCTAGAGAAGAGATTTGAAACTGGACCACACAAGAACTCTCAGAATCTCAACAACCCTAAGTTTAGACATTAAAAACTAAAAGACACTAATCCTAGACGACCACTGCAAATCGACAGTTTATAGCAACCTAACTAACAACATACTTTCTAGTATAAATCCCAAATCAATGAAACCATCCAAATCATTTCAACTAGCTCTCTTAATTCAATTGAGTACATTTAAGTTCATTCTTTCCTATGAGGTATCAATCAATGTGCTTATATATCTCTTCTATTAAATCACCCATACGAAATAGAGCATCAATCGACTTATGGTCCCGACCCTTTTTCCCCTTTTCTCACTTCTTTTTTTCTTTTCTTTGATTTTCTTACTCCTTTTTTCTTCGCATTTATGCACTTTTTATGTTCTTTGTAGCAGACGGTTTCATGGGATGAGGAAATGGACTTCGAGGTCCGCTATTCAATCCTTTTTTATTTTACCTTTTCTCTTTTTATTGAAGGGAAGGAGAGAAAGGATCCAGATCATACTGAAAGAAATTGTCGATTTTACTGAGAACTGAAAAGAAAAGTACCTAGCTTTCAAAGTATAACCAACACCATAAGCAAGAGAATTTAAGATAAAATTAAGTCATATCTAAACAGAGCTAGCATCAAATCATAGACGGATCGATCAATTTGTATGTCCGACCAACTTTTCTCTGAAATTTCCTGAAACACTTTGAACTCACGACTGAAAAATTAATAAGTTAGTAACCTAAAATTGGACTGACTCAGGAATCAAAAACAAAATCCAAAACACAAAATAGTGGGTTGCCTCCCACTCAGTGCTTGTTTAACATCAATAAATTGACGAAAATACCTCCCCAGCCAGAGCTAGATCATAATCAAGAGATGCCCCACAACAACCACCATCATCAGAAATCATCAACTTCAGAACCTTACTCATCATCTCCATTGCAAAGTTGGTTCCCTTGTCTGTAATCTTTAAGGTGAAGAAGGCTTTGACCTTTGAGAAAGGTTTTGAAGTACCCTTGCTCTTCACCTTATACTCAATTTCATTCCCAACTAGTGCTTGAGGAATCAAGGTCACTTGAGGATTCTTGTTGATCATTTTTAAGTTCACTTTCTCTTTGGTTTTGACCTTTGAGATTTCACGCTTTGTTGAGATTTGAGAATCTCCAATTATGACTTCATTAGCTGCACTCTTAGCAACAAATTATATATGAGATTCATGCTTCATATTGTCTTCCTTAACCATTGTGATTCTAGATGCTCCTTTAAGAGGGACTGCTTGGCAAAAATACCTCTTCTTGGCTTTGGTAAGAGAGAAACGCTGATTAGGCATATCAACTACATCTCCTACAGATGCTTGGAAATGTCTACCTAGAACTAGTGGCATATCTGAATCGTCATTCATCTTCAATATATGGAAATCTACAGGAACTAGATAACCTCCAACTTGTACGAGCATATCAGATATGAATCCAGTAGAAGATATAGTGGAATCATCAACAAGCTGAAAGGGCGTCTTAGATGGTTTAATACCTGAGATTCCCAATTTCTCTGCAACAGCCTTTAACATGACACTCATATTAGCACATGTATCGCAGAGTGAGTCCTTGAATTCCACGTCATTGATCAAACAAGGAACTACAACTTCCCTAGGATCTTGTATCTTTTGAAGTTTTCTCAGTGGATTAGGTGTTTTACCTATTGATACGCTCCTAGATCCTAACTCTGACAAATGCTCAAAAATCAAACCAAGTGGCTCGATAATTATGGGATCTCGGACTTGGAATAGGCTTCAGACAGCCTTGATTTTGTCTTGGACAAGCCTTGCAGCTCACGGTTTAGGTGCGGTGATTTTGGTGACTTGGTAAACGGAAAAGATGGCTCGATACATGGCTGGGACAAAATTGGATCGATGCTTGATTGTCTTGGTTGGTTGCAGAAAGGTGATATGGCCGAGACTTTTGAGGTAGTTTTAGCCGATGGAGTTTATGAAGGAATTTGGGTGATTTGGTGATTAAGAGAAAAAGAGAATGAAAGAACTTGATTGTCTTATGGAATAGACAATCAAGCAAGTGCAGGCTTTCTGAATCTATTACCGATATAGATTGTCGGGATTCTAAATTTAATGAGGAAGAGTTTTGATGAGTGTTCCTAGAACAATCTAAATTTCGACATAAAACTTTGCTAATGAAACAAGGAGGGTTCGAAAATACTAAATATGCACATGAGCCCTAGGGCTTTCTAACATAAGCCAAACTACGAAGCATGCAAGCCTCTAAAAGAAAAACAACTTAATGTTCAAAGAAAACAAAAAGATTTGTAGATAGAAAGGAAAGCTTCTAGAAGATGTTCCTTGAAAGGCAAGTGTCAGCTTCTAGAAGGCTTCTTTATTTTTGCCAAGTATTTAAAAAATACTTTTGCCAAATTCTTCTCAGAAAGCTTTAACAGAAGTGGATAACTTGCCTCGTTAAAACCTTAGTGATTGACCAAAAACCCAAGGCGGGAAAAAGGCGATCATCTCGACTAAGGATAAAAGAGTGCAGGAATTACCCACTTAGCTAATCGATCAGATATCTAGTTCTTCTGGTTTGACAAGCCTGAACAGTTGATATGTTTTGCAGGCTTGATCTTCTAGCTCTGAATGTAGCATCACATGGGCTTGATGTGCCAGCTCTCTTGCTTTAGATCTTGTGATCCTTCTTTCAGCTTCAAGCTGCTCTGTTTCAAGCTCTGGGTCAGGCTCTGGTTCTTATGGTTCATCTACGATCATATCATCCTCCCTTTCTTGAAAACTATTTGACCTCAAATCGGAATCTGCAATATAAGGAATCAAATCAGAAACATTGAATGAACTAGAGGTTTGATACTTCCCTTTTAAGTCGCATCTGTAGGCATTGTCGTTGATCATCTGAATGACTTTGAAGGGTCCATCAACTTGCGGCTTCAGCTTGGACTTTCTCTCTTCTGGAATTCTGTCCTTGCGCAAATGAATCCACACCAAATCGCCAACTTCAAACAGCATCTTCTTTCGTCCTTTGTTGGCATGGTTTTGGTATTGTTGCGTCTTCTTCTCTATGTTGATCCTAGCTTGTTCATGTAGTTTCTAAATCTGCTCCGCTTTCCTTTTACCATCAACACTGCAACGTTCTTTCTCAGGCCAAGGAATCAAGTCTAGAGGGGAATTGGGATTAAAGCCATAAATAATTTCAATAGGAGAAAATAAAGTTGAAGAATGCTTAGTATGATTGTAAGCAAACTCCACGTGAGAAAGACAGTCTTCCCATGCCTTTAAATTGCTTTTGATCATGGCTCTTAAGAGCGTTGATAATGATCTGTTGACAACTTCTATTTGTCCATTGGTTTTTGGATGACAAGTTCTAGAGAATGAGAGCTTTGTTCCTAGTTTCTCCCAATGAGTTCGCCAAAAATGACTCAAAAACTTTGTGTCACGGTATGAAACTATCGTCTGAGGCATTCCATGTAGCCTTACAACTTCTCTGAAAAACAGATTAGCTACACTCACATCATCATCGGTTTTGTGACTAGCTATGAAGTGTGCCATCTTATTGAACCTGTCAACAACAACAAATACCGAATCTCGAACATTTCTGGTCCGAGGCAATCCAATCAAAAAATCCATCGATATACCAGTCCATGGTTGAGAAGGAATAGGGAGAGGAGTATACAACCGGGTATGTTGCGATTTGCTCTTGCCTAGCTTGCATGTTGCACATCTTTCGCAGATTTTCTCAACATCCTTCCTCGTATTCGGCCAATAGAACTTAGATTGCAATCCGAGGAGTGTCTTGGTTTCTCTGAAGTGACCAATAAGGCCTCTAGCGTGAGCTTCTCTCACTAATAACTCTCAAATTGAGCCTTGAGGAATGCACATTCGGTTGCAATAAAAGAGATAACCTGTTTGCCTATAAAAAATCTCAAAAGAAAACTTAGAGAATGTGACATAAACATCTTTAAAATCTGGATCAGCCTCCTAAAGTTCTAGAATATGTTCGAATCCTAGGATCTTAGATGTTAAAGTAGATAGAAGAGTGTACCTCCGGGACAATGCATCAGTGACTACATTGTCGTTACCTTTCTTATACTTTATGACATAAGGGAATGTATCAATGAACTCGATCCAGCGACCATGTCCTTTGTTCAACTTCTTCTGACCTTTAAGATGCTTCAGCGATTTATGGTCTGTGTGAATCACGAACTCTTTTGGCCATAGGTAGTGCTGCCATACTTGTAGAGCTCTAACAAGAGCATAGAGCTCTTTTTCATCGGTTGGATAGTTCAAGGTTGAACCTCATAACTTCTCACTGAAAAACACCACAGGCTTCTTATCCTGAGTTAAACAGCACCTATTCCTACATTAGAAGCATCACCCTTAATCTCAAAAGTTTTCATAAATTCAGGCAATATTAAAACAAGTGAATTGATAAGCTTCTCTTTTAAAGCCTGAAAGGCTAGTTCTTGCTGTTCTTCCCATTTAAAACCAATGTCTTTCTTGATGATCTCTGTAAGAGGGGCTGCAAGAGAGCTAAAGTCACGCACAAATCTTTGGTAAAAACCAGCCAATCCGTGAAAGCTTCGAACTTTGCTGACATTAGTTGGACTAGGCCAATCATGGATTGCCTTAATCTTTTCATCATCTACTTTAACTCCTCCTGCATTAACAATAAAGCCTAAAAAGACAAACTTCATTAGTACAAAATGAGCACTTGGCTCGATTTGCAAATAAACATTCAGATCTTAAAACATCCAAAACAGATTTGATATGAGTTAAGTGTTCTTGCAAACCCTTGCTATAGATGAAGATATCATCAAAGTATACCACCACATATACTCTGATGAACCTCCTAAGGACGTGGTTCATAAGGCGCATGAATGTGCTTGGGGCGTTTGTTAGACCAAATGGCATCACCAACCATTCGTAGAGTCCTTATTTAGTCTTGAACGCCATCTTCCATTCGTCACCTTCTTTCATACTTATCTGGTGATAACCACTCTTCAGATCAATTTTGGTGAAGATTGTAGAACTACTTAGCTCGTCTAACATGTCATCCAATCTCGGGATTGGATGTCGGTACTTCACCGTTATGTTGTTGATAGCTCGACAATCTACACACATTCACCAGGTTTGGTCTTTCTTTGGTACAAGCAAAACCGGGACAACACATGGACTAAGGGACTCTCGGATTTGTCCTTTGCTAAGGAGATCTTCTACTTGCTTCTGAATCTCTTTGGTTTTGGTTGGATTGGTGCGATAGGCTGGTCGGTTTGGTAGATCTGAACCGGGAACTAAATCGATTTGATGCTCTATCCCACATATAGGAGGAAGGCCCTGCGGAATCTCTTCAGGAAAAACATCACTGTATTCCTGCAATAACTCATTCATTCCACTAGGTAACTCATGTGTTGGGTTAGTTATCTCAATAGCATCTTTGCAGATGAATATCAAGCATGTAAGTTTAGAGTCATAGAGTTTAGAAAACTCATTGTGGTTTATGTAGAGGCTCGTCGAAATCTTCTCCTTTTCTTTTTGCTTGACTTGCAACTGATCTTGATAGACTTTGGTAGGAGTAAGTGGAACCAGTGTGATTCTTATACCTTTGAACTCGAAACTGTGCTTGTTAGTGAACCCGTCATGTATTAATTTTTGATCTGATTGCCAAGGTCTTCCCAAAAGAACATGGCTTGACCCCATAGGCAAAACATCAAAAAGCACTTCATCTTCATATTTTCAAATCAAAAAATTGATTAGGACTTGGTGAGTTACGATTAGAGCTCCTCCATCATTAAGCCATTGTAGCGTATATGGATGTGGATGAGGAATAGTTTTCAGATTGAGCTTCTGAACCATAACTTCACTAGCTGCATTAGTACAACTTCCACCATCAATGATCAAAGAGTAGACTTTGGATTGTATGAAACATCGAGTGTGGAATAGGTTCTCTCTTTGACATGATTCTTCAATCTGATTTTGCACACTTAGAGTTCTTCTTGTAAGCAGTAATTCACCCACAGCCGCTGATGCTTCTTCTTCTTCAGTTTCGGACCCAATGTCTGATTCCTCTTGAGGAACTATCTCTCCATCATCTCTGAGAAGGAATACCTTCTTGTTGGGACAATCTCTTGAATAATGTCCCATGCCTTGACACCTGAAACACCGAGTTTGACTTAAAGTAGTTCTAGTTCTCGGTTTTACCTCGGCGTTTTTGTTCTCTTCTCTAGCTTGAGCTAGTTTAGGATTAAAACTAAGTCTAATGGTAGAGAAATCCTTCGGTTTTGAGGCCGGTGGTGCAAAGTTTGGCTTGACAAACCGCCTCTTGTTCTGAACTTCAATCAATTCAGCCTTGTGAACCATCTCTTCATTGTCTTGATAACTCTGAAGCTCCAATTTTCTTGGATATCTCGGTTAAGACCTCCTAGAAACCTAGACATAAACATGTCTTCACCTTCACTTTGATCAACTCGGATTAAGAGGGTTTCAAGATCCTGAAAGTAATCTCGAACGGTTCTTGTTACTTGAACTAGCTTGCGAAGCTTTCTCAATATCTCTCGGTGATAGTAGGCTGGAAAAAATTTCCCCCTCATCTGAACCGTTAGCTCATGCCAAGTAGTTATAGGAGGCTCTATAGATCTTGCTCTAACAACTCCCATTTGTTCCCACCATAACAAAGCATATCCACTGAATTTTAAAACAGCGATTTTGACTTTGTTAATGTTGTATGTTCCTTGGCATAGGAAGTTGGATTCCATCTTCCTTTCGCAGTCAAGATAGACTTCAGGTTCATTCGTGTCTAGGAATGATGGGAACTTGATCTTGATATGTTAACTGTCGATGTGCATGATCAAGGAAGTCTTGGTTAGGCCTTGGACCTCTATGTCGAATGGTATTACCATAGCTATGGTCCGACACCTCTTCTTCTTCAGAAGACTCGCGTTCGGTTCCAAGGTGTTGTTCTCGGTCTCTAGATACTTTCGGACCAGAATTGGTTCTGAAAGTCGGACCTCCTTTCGTCGGCCTAGAGGAATCTCCTAGATGTGGTTTTCCTTTAGCAATCCGGTTAGCTTCTGAAGGTGTAGGGGTTGGAGACGAATGTCCACCACTTCGACTTCTTTTCTTTTTCTCTAGCTTCATTGTATCCACTTTCTCATTGAGTAGTTCAATCTGTTGTAGAAGGGTTGCCTTGTTGTGTTTGATTTGTTGACTCCTCAACCGGTTCAAAGACTCCATAGCTTCTGCAGAGAGTCCATGGTACCTGAAATACCAAGAAACTTGCACAAGTAATGGGTTCTCACAAATCAATCAACAAACATAGAACAAGAAATATCACTACAAGAAATATGCGTTTTCTTAGCGGTCAAATAACGCTATCGTAGGATTGCATAGCAGATAATTAAACGCTATGAAAGCACCCGTCATTATAGGTCGGACACTTTAGATAGCGGAGTTAATGTATGCTATAATTATTAAAGTTACGATAGCGTAGTTGAAGATGCAATTGTTTATTTTTATAACAGCGCCGTATATTTGATATTTTAGGTTTTTATTAATAGCTTTAGTTTTATATATTCAATAGCGTTGGATTTGTATTATAATTGGATTGCATCTATAGCAATTTTTTTTACAAAGATAACAAACTATTTGTGATATTATTTTGTTGTAATTACCCGACTATTAATATTATTATTTTTTTTTTTTGCACTCGAGAAATTACTATTATTATTTTTTTGCTGTGCACCCTACAATTTATATTATTATAATTATACAATTGAATTTCTTTTGTAGCTATAATATATTTTTGAATTGTTTGTCAAATAAAAATTAAATAATTTTATTATAACCATAAAACATTTCCATATATACAAAACAATAGTATTTACATAATGTAAGGAATCAACCATTAAAAACCATAAAACATATCAAACATCACCAAGACTATTTCAATCTTCTATCAAACATCAGCATCTTCACTTTCTCCATTATCTATTTCTTGGATAGCTCTCATTACAACACACCAATTTGAAGAATCATCTTCTCCTGATTAAAACACCTACATCGTATTTCAACTACATAAAAAGACTATTTGAATGTACTACCAAACATTAGAATCTTCACTTTCTCCATCATCTATTTCTTGGGTAGCTCTCATTACAACATACCAATTTGAAGAATCATCTTCCCCATAGTAGAACACATACATCGTATTTCAACTACATAAAAAGACATATGTTCATCACGTTCAATGAAAAGAGTAACATAAAAAGACCATATGAGACGGGAGTACTCTACCTGAATTGAAGGAAGCATACCAGTCATATTCATCCCAACCTCCCGGCTTACAAGCTTGATATTTTTAAATTCAGTGTTCTTGACCATATAATAATAGAAAAACAGGGATGCAAAATTAAATAAAGATCGTTTCATTCAATAACTTCCTGCATAACCGAAGGCCATTGGAAGGTGGCTCTAAGCATCGCAATCACTTGCCTTTCATTGAGCCTTTTGGTGTATCAGCTATTCGACAGACCTACAAATACCAAGAATAAGCAAAAATATTTTAATAATAGCACATAATATTCATGTGAGTAAAATGTCTGAATTAGAACTATACTTCTATGGGCAGTAAGCATTGATGGATATTTCACTTTATAGTGTATAACAGTCTTCTTGTTGTTGTCCTCTAATGTGAAACTGAAATGAATATAGAAAAGGTAATAAGATGCTATGAAACCAAAAGATTAAAAATCTTGCAACAAGGTAATTAAAAGAAACTTATTTACCAAAGCTGGTTGATGGGCCAGTTCATCATCAGTTGGTACAAGGAATAGGCAAAACTAGATTAACAATCATCTTCTTACAATCTTATTTACAATGTTTCCCAAAAAGTAACTTCATTTCAGACTTTGTCTAAAGTAGAGACACAAAATAGGATCTTATTGTCTGGAAATCCATTACAGAACAACTCCATTTCAGAACAACTTACATCAACACTTAAGAAAAGTGGAATCAATAAGCACGGAATCGAAGAGCTTAAGACAGTGATGGAATCAATAAGCGCGGAATAAATCGTATGATACTTCGGATCCATACCCCTAATTACTAGATGATCAACTATGTTTTCTAATTTTTGATGGCATAAATTTCGGCAATCTCTACATGGGCAAAGCATTTCAGTCAGATTGCCCAATCTTCTTGCTGATGAGTTTACGAAATTGGTTGCTCCTTCCGCGTACTCGGGACTAGCCCTACATGTTAAATCGAAAAAGGTTAGCATAGCAATTTAAATCGGCGAATTAAAGTATTTCTCGAGAGATCTATGTACATGATTCCTTTGTGGCCAAATCCACGAGTTCTCCATATGAGAAATATGGAACGATTACTGCAGATTAGGTTTAGAATTAATAAGATGGAGATGACAGATTAGGTTTAGAACTATAAAACTTTCTTGCGAGATTTTCAGTTTCCCGACATAAGAAACTCATAAGGAAACAACGGCTCAGATTGAATGAATTAAGTAATCTAAAAATATCCAACGGTGGATGTTGCATCTCGTTTACTATCTTTTTCTCAGTTGTTCATTGGCCAGTTTTTATATTAATTTTTCAAATGAGTTTTACAAAAAATAGTTAACAAAACTAAACAACTTAATAAAAAATTATTTTAAAGTTGTTGAAACTTTTATTTTGTAGGGAAATTAGGTTTTATGGTATTTAAGCATTTAGGGTTTAGGGTTCAAGGTTTAGGATACCATATTGGTTTCATAAAAAAACAAAAAATCTGTTTACCAGAAAGGGTGACACAAATTTATAGTATCAATTTAGGGTCTAGTGTTAAAGTTTACGATTTTGAAATTAAACAACTAAATAAACTATAATGGGATAACTAATTAAACAACTAAATAAACTATCAACTGTTGTAGCATATGTACATTTAAATGGACATATATAGAGTATATATATTAGATGAGTTTTTAGAAATATTGGTTATAGACTAAAAGGGTTAATTTATAGTATCAGTTTAAGGTCTAGAGGTTTACGATTTTGAAATTAAACAATTGAAATGTGAAAACTAATTAAAAAAATAAATAAACTATCAACAGTTGTAGCATATGTACATTTAAATGGATATATATATATATATATATAGTATATATATTAGATGAGTATATAGAAATATTGGTTATAGGTTGAAAGGGTTAATTTATAGTATCCGTTTAGGGTCTAGTGTATAAGGTTTACGATTTTACAACTGAAATGGGAAAACTAATTAAACAACTAAATAAACTATCAACAGTTGTAGCATATGTACATTTAAATGGATATATATAGAGTATATATATTAGATGAGTTTTCAGAAATATTGGTTATAGGTTGAAAGGGTTAATTTATAGTATCAGTTTAGGGTCTAGTCTATAAGGTTTACGATTTTGAAATTAAAAAATTGAAATGTGAAAACTAATTAAACAACTAAATAAACTATCAACAATTGTAGCATATGTACATTTAAATGGATATATATAGAGTATATATATTAGATGAGTTTTTAGAAATATTGGTTATAGGTTGAAATGTGAAAACTAATTAAATAACTAAATAATCTGTCAAAAGTTGTAGCATATGTACATTTAAATGGATATATATAGAGTATAGGTTGAAAGGGTGAACAACTAAATAAACATTTATTTATTAGCATTAAGGGTTTAGGGTTTATCTATAAGCATTTAGGGTTTAGGGTTTCGAGTTATCACCAAAAAGGATAACACCCTTTTGTACCTTTGTGGCATTGGTACACCAAATATGTTGTCTATCAGTTGTAAGAGAGTGATAGAGAGAGAAACATAAGGCACGTGAGGGTCAACTGAAGCGACGCGAGTCTTAAATGCTTTTTCTAGTTTCTTTTATTAAATTAAACACAAACGCGTCTCTTAATTGAGTTGTCTAATCATCTTCCACATAGGTTTTAATATATACCCATTGTCTTCATATTTCCATTATTCTATTTTATTGATAATGAAAAAAATTATGGTAAAACCTCATATTCTCGATTTTCCGCCGGAAATCCTTGAAAAATTTCTCCTAAAAGTCGCAAGTTTCTCATACAGAGAACTTTTCAAATGCAAGAGATTTTGTGTGGCCATGCGCGATGTGGTTCAAAGAGAGACATTCTACCGGAGCGTCGATCTTTTCACTATGCAAGGAGATTGGTACTATTCTGCTGGTGCGAATTTAAATCGTTTGTGTCTCCATTATGAAAACCCTTCCGGTATCTTCCTTATCGAGGCTTGGAACTTTTTCCGGACCGAGGACATGGAAGGCAGACTGTTAAAAATTAGGCTTGCCGCTGAGAAGGGGTATGATTTGGTTCTCTACATATACAGTCATCTGAACATGATCATGTCACCCGACGTGGTCTTCAATGGTGATTTGGTCAATATATCTAGGGATTTCTCACGGTCTGCAAAACGGAAGCTCCAAGCATCTTCTTCATTGGCGTGGAGCAACAGCTTGCCTCCATTCTTGCTCCAAAGGGTCATTGAAATTCACAATGTCTACTATCGTGATATTGATACTTGCCCGTGTTAATTGATCAATAGATGGGGACACCCGTGGGACGAGGGGTACAAACCAGAGCCACTCTGCGATGCGTATTTCTGGAAGATGGAAACACTCGCTTTTATTCAGGAGTTGCCTAAAAAGATTGTGGATTTGCGTTTTTATAAATTAAATATATACAATATTGTAATGAATTTTATTCTCTACGTGGTATTTTTGATTTTCTATCTAAATTTTTTTATTTGTCATTCTCCAACCATAAACACAATAATTAAATTCATAAACAACAAAATGTTAAAAGAAAAAGTCATCTTAATATCCGCGCTTTTAAGGGGGTTCTTTTACTGAAATTAAACAAAAGTGACGTTTGGCTATAAGTTACTGTTTTCTATACATAGTCCTCATAGGTCATGATTACATGATCTGAGGTTTCGTACATAAGTTGTAAGAAGTTATTTTTTTGGTGAATATAAGTTGTTAAAAGTTTATTACTCCCTCTGTATACAAAAGATTGATGTTTTACTAATTTCATACATATTAAGATAATAATCACTGGATGTAATTTATTATATTATGATACATATATTAAATTGTTTAATTGTTAAAGTTGTTAGAGATTATTCATTGCTCTTATCTTCTCTTATTTGTTTTTATTAACTGCTCTGATATTTGTCAATTTTTAAAAGTTTGTAGTGCGTATAAAATTGTTAAAGTGTTACGAATAGATAAACAAATTTATTAACAATAGAAACATATAAAACATTTTTCAGAAAATATTTTGAAAACATTGGCAATTTCACAAGATCGCCCTCATAACTTCGACATCCGGGACCACCGGGTTGATAAGGACATCAGAAACGCCGTCGAACCTAGAGTATACTGTGATATATGCATTATGCCGGTGAAGCCTCCAGAATCGGAGTTCACAGTATGTACCGCCGTTTTGATGTAGAGTCGGCTTCAATGCAGTAAAATAATCGACATAATGGCCAAAGCCCTTGCATTCCAGAAAGACCCGACTAAAACAGAAAAAGCAAGAAATACAATCAATAAACATATACAACACATAAAATCCAACCGATACAAATATACTTACTCTCTGTTCATAAGAACAAACGTCATCACCGACACCCGCTCCATGAATCCCATCGTTGTGACCACTTCTTCATATATCACCTTGCCTACATACTTTATTCGACCGACTACGTGCAATGCATTGTCAAGATAAGACAATCAGGATTTTCTGTATTACTATTTCACATTTATATTCCATTTACTATTTACCAAATCAAACATAAACACTAATCACTATGTGACCATGATTTCAGTAATGCAGGTATGTAACCACAATTTCAACCAAATCTAACAAACACTAATCAGGATCTTTTTTGTTTTTTTTTCATTTTTAACAAGAAAAAGTATCGGTTTCAGTATTGCAGACATGTAACCACTATTTCAACCATGAGAACTCCGAGTACTTTATAAATCTAGACTCGTTGACAGGCTCGACACGCCTGATGGTGGTGAAATCAGAAAATATAATATCCATAAAAGAGCAGGTGTTCCAGAAAAACGAACTCGAGTGCTTCACCAGAAACTTCGATAGCTCGACGCTATCGCCTTCGTGCATAAGAGAGATGTCTACATTGACGGATGGTAGAATGGTGCATTGGACGTGGTTTCCAGTGTGGTCAGCAAGTATGAACTCCCTCACGATCCCGTAAGGGTATTCGGCATGAAATCTTTGAATCACCTTCACCATGAAGGTGACCTCGCACGTACCAGTGTAGATGAAAGATGTGAGATCTCTAACTTTAAGAATAGCCCTTAGTGATGAAGATGAAAGATTAAGGATGAGATATAAAAATCTTTGAGATGAGAGATGAGAGATTAAAATCTTTGAGTGGTTTGATTTTGTTTGATTTTGTTTGATTTTTTACATAGAGATGGAAATAGAAGCGACGCGACTTTTAAATGCATTTATTTGATTTTCTTTACTTAAATTCAAAAGAAACAAGCGACTTAATAGGTCTTATCATGTTCTCTTGTAGGTAATGATAACTGCAAGAGGTTTCGTGTAGTTGTTAAATTTTGTTGAATTTTCATTATATCTCTTATCTTCTCAACATTTTCTACATTAATTGCTAAAGTTTAACATTACAATTTATACCATTAATTTTGTACTTGTTTTTCAACAAATTGTAGGTTCAATAAAATACAACCAACATTGTTACACTCGATTTAAACAAACTTTATTTTATCATTTGGCCAAATAACAGTTGACCCTAATGCATCAACAATAAATGTAATCTCTCTATTTGGCTTCCACACCTCCGCATTACCATTATTAATAACTTCAACCCAAACCTTGCTTGCATTTGGACCTATTGGTACGTGGTGGCACTTCTCATTTGGATATGTTGAAGCTACTCTCCCTTCAGCTACCATGCGTCCAGAGTTGTTGCAATCCAAAAGAATACACTTATACTTTGCACTTATCTTGGAACTGGTGTTGTTTTGTGGACTCTATGATTAAAACAACATTAGATTAATCAAGTAAAAGACCAGTCATTAAAATAACTAGAATAGCAAGAACATACCATTGATTTTGGATTATCTAGTTTCGTAGGGTTTTCTTCAGTGGATGTTTGGTTAAGGAGTTCAATCCTTAATAGTGGCCATGCAATTTTTAAATGAAGAGCATCAGAGAGGAATACCATGGCAGGAGTTGGCCTCCAAAGAAAAGCTTTGTAGTTAAAAATCGTGTCAACTTTAACACTAATAGCATTTGGACCTATACGGATATTGTTGACCCTTTCTGGTGCATCTGTTGAGCAAATGATACCTTCACCAACAACCTCCTCGTTTCCATCGGTGTAATCAAAGATTTTACATCTTTGAGTCTCATCTACACTGGTTTCCTACAATGTTAAAGTGTAATAATCATGTACTTGAATAGTAAGACAATTAGATAGAGAAACTTACATATATATATAGGCTTCAGAACTTGTTCCATTGTCCACAATAACTTTATCAATAGGCCATGCAATCTTGCATCCTACAGCTAGACCAATTGATGCTATTGACTCTGATATAGGCCTCTAGAGAGCAGCTTCAGGTGTGAATGCAAATGTCACAGTAATGGCTACTGCAAAAGGACCAATTGGTAGCCTACCAACTTTGTAGTAGGGATCAGCAGAGCAAAATGAACCTTCCCCAATCAAACTTTGTAGTCAGTCCAATCCAGCACTTGTACTCTCACACCTTCTTTCAAATCATAAACACCCTAAGATGTTTCAGTACCACCAGTGGTTGTCTAAAACATGGCCACTGATTTAATTAACAAATTAGGAAGCTGATTGGAACTTATATGAAAATATAATTACCTTATTTCTTATTGAATCCATTACAAGCCCCTTCAAATTTTCAATCTGACATTGCAAATTAGCAATCCTTGAGTCTCTAGCTTGCAGAATTGATAGCTTAGTAGAACTGATCCCTCTTCCATACCCTCTCACTCTTCCATGTCTCTCTTTTCCCAAAACCTTGCTCATTACATCTTCCTTGAAGTTATCACATCATGTAGAGTCCATCTGACTATCGAGTGACTGTATTTGTTCCTAATATCAATATTTTA
>OVBE01009197.1:0-16301 GCA_900406425.1 Iberis pinnata | reverse complement strand
GATTGACTTAGCCGCTTCTGAGTCTTTTATTTTTCTTGGTTATCTTATTTCAATAGAGAGGAAATAGCCGGTGGAATGAGCTCAAGAGCCAGGTCATTTAGAGAGACCTTGGAGTAAGGACAAGGCACAAGCTCAACCACCTGATCATTAGAATCACCTGCACAAGAAACGTGAACATTAGTATGTGAGTTAATGTTTATGAAATCAAGAACTGATTTGGAGATGGGATCAGAAGGAGGGAGCGATTGATTATTGGCCATGAGAATGGTGTCATGCTGATGTGGAGAGTGAGCAGGTGCTGAGTTGACTTTAGACTTTGGTGAGGCTGCAAGAAGAGCTTGTGTCGTTACGTTGTGTAAGGACGGATGCGAGGCATTGAGTCTTCCCCTTCATGTGATTTTGTCTTACTTTGTGCTCCTTTAGAGGGACAATCATTGGGCTTATGACCCTATGGATGGCATTGAGTACACCGAATAGGAAGCCAAGGATAGGATACAAAGATAGGTTGAGCAATATCGGTAAGTTTAATTTCCTCCGTTAACTCTTTCTCAAAATTAACCACAACCATAACCCGAACTATGTCTAGGCGCGTACAACGTTCAGTAGTGGGATGAATTTTTTGGGCTTCACCAACTATATCACCAAGGAACTTTAGACCCTCTTTGGAGAAGAGAGAGTCGGGAACGTTACGGAAATCGACCCACAACGGCATAGCGGTGAGGTCGGGTTTGCGGTTCATTCGAGCTGGATTCCAATCCTGCACCACAAGTAAAACATCAGAGATATGCCAATATTTTTTACGAGTAATGCTATTACGAAGAGAAGGGGAATCGATCTTAAAGAGAAAGGTGTCCTCTTTGATAAATTGAACATCAATTTTTTGCGATTTACCATCACGGTTCCAGAGCTTGTTTTATTGTGGCGTGAACCTTCCCAATATGAGGTGCTGTCCCGATGAAGTATCCAACTTAAAAATTATTCCAAAGTGGCAATGAAGCAGAGAGAAGCTCTGGTGGTACTATGGCGGTAGCTACGCCGTTGACGGCGGAGAACACAAGTTTTGAAGCATCTAGGGAACGAAGATCAGACGAAGCCACTAGAGAGACCCATCTATTAGAAGAAGACGGAGGTGCAGCTCCACCCTGCTGAACCGGCGCAGGTGAAACCATGGAGTGACAGCAGCCGAGAATCGGCACTAGCCACCGTGAAATGCACGCAAAGAAAGGAAAGATGTGTGAAGCCCTAATCGCCAACGAAATCAATCATCAAATCAAAAAATTAACCTGCCATATAAAATATTTCTATAATCAATTAAAAAAATTGTGGCCTAAATTTTTTTTAAGAACATTGGTGGCCTTGGGCCGTTGTCCTTTCCCACTAAGGTCATTTTTATCTAAAAAGTCATTCATCAAACTCTTATAATCGAATTCTCGAACCAATTCTTTCTTTATAGATATGATACCCAAAATATTCAACCTTTCAAAATCGAACGAAATCAAAGAAGTTATATTGTTAAAAGTAAAAATAATTAATTGTGTGAGATATTAGGAAGTGGAGATAAATTAAATAGTGCAGAGATTTTAGGAATTTAAATTTGGATTTACATGATCTTATAGTATATTTACATATTAAAAATAGATTTGTTGAGTTAAAAAATGTGATTTTTGATAATAATAATAATATACAAAAAATTCCAAAATAAAAAAATTAACATGCCATATAAAATATTTCTATTTTTTATTTTTATAATCAATTAAAACAAATGTGGCCTAAATTTTTCTAAGAACATTGGTGCCTTGGCCCATTGTCCTTTTCCATTAAGGTTTTTTTTAATCTAAAAAGTCATTTATCAAACTAATATAATAGAGTTCTCGAACCAATTCTTTCTTTATCGATATGATAGCCAAAACATTCAACTTTTTTGGAAAATCGAACAAAATCAAAGAAATTCTTTTGTAAAAAATAAAAATAATTAATTGTGTGAGATATTAGGAAGTGAAGATAAATTTAGTAGGAGAGAGATTTGAGGAATTTAAATTTGGATTTGCATGATCTTATAGTATATTTACATATTAAAATTATACTTATTGAGTTAAAAAAAGTGATTTGTGATAATAATAATAATAAAAAATTCCAAAATCAAAAAATTAACATACCATATAAAATATTATTATTTTTTATTTCTATAATCAATTAAAACAAATGTGACCTAAATTTTTTTAAGAACATTGGTGGCCTTGGACCATTACCCTTTCCCACTAAGGTATGTCACGGCTGACTACGCTCCCCACCCCATCCCCCCCTCCAAGTTTCCAAAATAAAAAATTAACATGTCATATAAAATATTTCTATTTTTAATTTCTATAATCAATTAAAAGAAATGTGATATAAATTTTTTTAAGAACATTGGTGGCCTTGGGCCATTGCCCTTTCCCACTAAAGAGGTATGTCATGGCTTTCACTACGCACCTCCCCCTTCCCTAACTTTGAAACTCTTGAGTATTATACAAGAATTTTTTCATCTCTTTACCCGACCCTCCCCCCTAACTACTCGAATTCATCAGTAACCCCGAGACGGTTAATAAGCTTAAATTACAACTGAAAATCGCGTTTTGGTTTAAATTAAACACAAACCAAACCCAATTTTAACCCATGTTCAATTTTAACCAAACCCAACTCAAGTTATCATTCTAAAATTAAAAATAAACTTTTGTAGATACTTTAAATGTTCTATTTCAAAATAAAATATTTTGAACTATTGTTTATGTATCCACAAATGTGTTAAAAATACACATAAACAATAGTATATAAAATATGAAAATATAAACTAAAATTATAATTAACCCATAAACATAAACAATATAAACAATTAAAATGTTTATATATTAAAAATTATTAATTTTATATAAATTATTTTTATTATAAAATTATATAAATTTTATAATAATGTTATTATATTGATTTTTATTATAAATTAATATAAATTTGTTATTATTGTAATATTTTATTATACACATTTAATTAAATATAAAAACTATATAATATTTGATTTTATTTATATATGATTAAAGCTATGAAATAGGTAGCTCGAAAAAATAATTATTACTCGAACATCTTTATTTACAGCTCCACGCATGCAAGGTCTTGCTGGCACTGAGAGTATGAATAATTGAAAAAGCCCATGAATTTTTTTCATATTGAAAATGAATTTTTTTTTATAACCCCAATAAATTTTCCACGCCTATACTATCATATATAATATGAGAAATTGAAAGATTATCTATGATAAGTTTGATAATGATCGAGTGACATTGCTTTTTCGGTCCCACACGGCATTGCTCCGTCAGGCTTTCGTCCATTGCGGAAAATTCCCCACTGCTGCCTCCCGTAGTTGTTTGGGCCGTGTCTCAGTCCCAATGTGGCTGATCATCCTCTCGGACCACCTACTGATCATCGCCTTGGTAAGCCCCGACCGGCAGCTGCTGGGTCTCCCCATCTCTCATTTTTCAAAACTCCATGGACATGCAGAAGAGTACTGGAATAGAGAAGCAAGCAAAGTGGGTCGGGTTTCTTTTCCTCTGGCTACTAAGATGTTTCAGCGGGTCCGGGTAGAGACCAAAGGTCTTGAGCGACCGGGCACTCCTTGCTGGCGGAGCGGCGAATAGCGAAAAAAAGAAAAAAGGAAACTCACCACCAAAAGAAATGTTTAACCTTCTTTTTTATTTAAGATTATATATTAAGTAATATAAAATTTATTTAATATATATTTATAATATTATATATTTATAAATGTATATATAGTAAATCAATATAATATATTTATTTGAAAAGGTATAAATAAAGTATATAAATATACAAAATTTAAATTTTATATTAATATAATAATATATTTTGTTTCGTATAAACTATATTAAAGTGTATACGCATAAACAATAGTTCAAAATATTTTACTAAATATACAACATTTAAAGTATCTTTAAAAGTTAATTTTCAATTTTAGAAAGATAATTATGGGTTTGTGTTTGGTTAAAATCGATAAAATTAAGTTTGGTTTGGGTTTTCATTTAAACCAAAATGCGACTTTAATCGCGGTTTAGGCTTATTAATCGCATGGAATGTTTACTGATGAATTCGAGTAGTTTGGAGAGTCGGGTAAAGAGATGTATAAATTCAAGTATCATATTCAAAAGCTTCAAAGTTGGGAGGGGTTGGGAGAAAGGAAATAGTTTGGATGTATATAGTTTGGGGATATAATGAAATCAACCTTTTTAAATAATTTGTAGTTTGGCTTAGTGTTTAATAAGCTTAATTTTTCTGTAACCAATAAAGTTTAGATTTTCGGTTTGTTAATTTTTTCGATTTATAGATTTTATTTGTTTTGTATTTGCGAGTAGCCTCTCCACTATATATATAGTCCCGGTCCTAACTATAAATGGGCCACAATCTACAAAAAATTATTGGGCGGTTCGAACTTACAACCCAAGAGGCATTCATGGAAAGCAATACCACTAGCCTAACGTGAAATTTATGGACAAATGGGGCCAAAAATTTATATAATTATATTGAGGCGGCAAACCCAAACTTGGCTTGTTTGGCCTCAAGGTGGGCCTGTATATATATGACCTCATCTCCTCTATATATATTTTTTTTTTGATCCCTCATCTCCTCTATCGTTACATAAATTCATGTATGTGGGTCACTTTTAATAACTGTTATGTTTTGTTTGTTAGGGAGCAGGATAGGTCCTATCGATTTTGGTGGGCTAAGTTGAGTAATCTCAAAGCAACCTACAAATTTAGGTAACATTCCAAATCTTACCAAATTTAAAAAAACTGGAGAAGCTAGGCCATATACCGATCTAAGCAAAAATGAGTGCGGCGATTTAAGATGAGTTAACTCAAATTTGTAGGACTTTTTTAAAAATCTCATATTTCACTTTTTTCCCTTTTGTTTCTTCCCAACGAGGAAGTGTCTTTCTGATTATATTGTTTTTGAGGCGATTAATCACTTAAACGTGACTAGTATATGGGATTTCGACTTCTTTGAGGTTCATCTCTTCTTACCACATGATATTAGTAGTGAAAGTTGTTATCTTTTTGTTGGTATACCTATCTCAATCTAGATTTCTAAACGAGTTGGATTTGCCTAACTGAACCATAATTGAATACTCAACCCAATATCAACAACTATACATAATTTTGTTTTCATGTCTTATAGGCGTATTAAACTCTTAGGATCGAGATTGGTAGTATGGTATACTATACTATACTAAACTCGAAAGGTGTAAGAATTTAAATGTCCATTGATATTTGTGGCTTACCTTCATTCTTTTTTTCTTTTTTTTTTCCCTTAGACGACTTTTTAGTTTTTGTCTGAAAATAAGCAAGTTAGCTAGCTAGAAACCAAAGTTAGTTGAGTGAGATGAAAGGAACTTGTGTTCCATATCTCAGTGTATTTCCTTTGCCCACTACTTCACGTCTAAGTGTCTAACCAAAACCATATTTATCCTCTCTTTTTCTCTGAGTCAATATTTTCCATGACATATCGTAAACCATTCTTAATTAATATAACTAAGATGAATAATCTTTATTGTATCAAATTCAAAAGATTTGTTCGATACATAAAAACATATGCCATAAGACCAGCTCCATCGCCGGTTCTTTAACCGATTCTTATAAAAACAAAAAAAATTGGTAGAAGAGAAGAAACGATCCTTCGTTTAGATGTTTTGGACCCGTATTAAGACCGCCACGTGGCGGCTTGTGATTGGCGGTCTTGTTTATTTTATTTTCTTGTCGAGTTTTTTTTTTGTCGAGTTGTTTTTTCATAATTTTTGTAGGTTTTAGTTTTCGGGTATTCGGTTTAGTTCCGGTTCTTCGGATCCTAAATTCTAATACCTAATCGATACTTTTCTAATATTCGGTTCGGTTCTTGTCGGTTCCGGGTATTTCAGATCTGAAATACCAAAAAATACCCGAAAATACTTGTTTTTTTATTCTGATTTTTGTAGGACTAGGCTTTCGGGAATTCGATTCGGTTCCGGTTCTTCGGATCCTAAATTCTAATACACAATTGATACTTTTCTAATATTCGATTTGGTTCTTGTCGGTTCTTGTCGGTTCCTGGTCGGTTCGGTTCCATTTTTTTATTCATGATTTTTTGTAAGGTTGGGTTTTCGGGTATTCGGTTCGGTTCCGATTCTTCGAATCCTAAATTCGAATACCGAATCAATACTTTTCTAATATTTTAATTAAAATATTTACGTTATAATGCAATAATTTGTTAGTTTCATAAAGTTTATGTTCAAATATTTCCATTAAAAAAAATTATGTTCAAATATCTCAAATATAAAAAACAATTTTTAATTTTTAAAAACCACATTAGTGATTTTACCATTGGAAACAATAAAATGGAAAATGTTATTAATTTTTTAAAATTTGCTAAATATTGATTAAATTAATTACTAGAACTTTTAATGAGGTCAGCATCGGAGATGGCCTAAACTTTCAACATTGTCAAACAAATTTAGGGAAACACTTCAAATACAATCATCTATGTTACCTCTATGAATCAAATACAATTTTGCTTTAATTGATCAAACAAACCAACAACAAATATTACAAATAGTGATGTTAAAATGGGCGGGCCCGCCCCAATTAGACCCGCCCCGTTTAGACCCATACCCATTTAGACCCATACCCGGTTAGACCCATTTATGTTACGGGGTCTAATCGGGTTGCCCATTTAAAACCCGCAGAAACCCTTAAACCCATTTAGACCCATTTAGACCCATTTAAATATTTAGAAATATTATCAAATTTTAATTTCATTATTATATTATTTATTATTTAATTATAATTAATATGCTATTATAATTTTCTATTAATATATGTATATTGTAAATCACATTTTACATAAATTTTAATTCAAAATGATAAAATTTCAAATTTTCTTTTTTTTCAATTTTTTTAATTTTAAATTTGTAATGTTTCATTTAAATTTTATTTTTAACTTTAAATTTTAAATTTTAAATTTTTACTTTTTAGTTTTTACTTTTAAATTTTAAATTTTCATTTTTTTACTTTTTAATGTTTAAATTTTAATTTTAAAATTTAATTTCTTAGTTTTTAGTTTTAAATTTTAAAATTTTCTAAATTAAAAATTAAAAATTAAAAATTTTAATTTTTAGTTCTTAGTTTAAATTTTAATTTTTTGTTTGTAGTTTTTAGTTTTAAATTTTTAATTTTAGATTTTGGATTTTAATTTTTTAATTTCTAATTTTTAGTTTTAATTTACAATTATAAATTTAAATTTTTAAATTTTTATTTTTTTAGTTTTTAGTTATTAGTTTTGAAGTTTTTGATTTTAACTTTAATTTTAAATTTAGTTTTTAATTTTAATTTTGATTTTTAGTTTTTATTTTAAAATATGTTTGCATTTATTTTTTGTGGTTATAGTTAATTTTTTGTGTTAAACATGTCTAAATGGGTACCCGTTTAAAAATGATAAAAACTTGTTTAATAATTGGGTTTTAAATGGGTACCCATTTAAAACCCATTAAATTTGTACCTCTTAAATGGGTCTAAACGGACTTTTATTTTTCTAAAAGCCCGTTTAGACCCGCAAAAATAAAGCTCATTTTAATATCACTAATTACAAATAATGTTTATTGCAACCGCATAGTCTCCAAAGTAGAGCCGAAAACACCCACAATTACTCAGACACATCCCCTCTCAACTAACTACAAATGCATAACCTAAACCCAAAGAAGAGCAGATCAAAATTCCTCCCAAGGTCAAAAAAATTAATCTTATTAAATACTAATACTTTTGTTATTCTCCTTACATTAAATATAAATTAAAGTAATAACCAATCACACCCAAAATAACTAACCCACACATTTATTCTTTACTAAAAATTCTATAACCAGAAACCATCAAAATCTTCTAACTTGTGTGTTTTCTTTCAGAGTCCTGAATTCTACAGAACCTAATTTGAAAACTCAATACATCCATTCTTGTGGAAGACGTTTCTCTTCCTTTATACTGACACCAGCTACTGCAATCAAATAGATTTAAATTTCTTAATTTTAAAGGATTTGGTATTAAGTTTGGTGATGTTTGAATTAGAATTAGTACCGTAATCAATTTTACTACAAGCTTGCGAACGTGGTCGGCACAGACTGGATGATTTCTCAATTTTAGGATTTTGCTGGTGAACAACTTTTGTCGGAACCTTAACAGATCCACCTCCTAAATTCCAGATTTTTTTTAAAAAAAAATTAGCTTCTAGAGTAAATCGTAAATCGATGAAAAATGTTGTAGAGTTACCTGATTTCTTCCGGGAATCAGAAGGGTTTGGGTATTTCCGGGGAAGGAAAACGCCGGTACCATTAGACGGTTGTATAACGGCGTTTGAAGCGGCGTAAACGCCGGGGAACCTCATCGGAGACTGATGATAGTGAGAGCTTCGCGGCTGTAATAACCAGTAGTTGTAGTAGCCACAAAACGCCGCGTTTTGATGACGAAAGGCGATGATAGAATTAGGGTTAGGGTTAGGGATTTGGCGGCGGCTATTTGGTTTTGAATCAAAATTAGCCATTTTGATCTTTGCGACTTCTCCAGCTGCTGCCGATATCACATTCAAAGAATCTTCTTTACGAAACGGAGATGTCGGCGGTGAAGGAATTTGTGAAAGTGGGCCATTAGGACTTTTGTTACCGGAAGTTGAGTAGCTTCCGAGTCCACTCATAGTTGACTCGGACGAAATCGCAGGTTTCACCTAAACAAACAATCAAAGAAAGCTAAAACTATTAATGTCTAGTTTCCGTTAGCAGATAAGAATTGTAAAAAGAGAAGCTTTAGTAAACCTCAGCCTTGTCGGTGACGAAAGGAGGAGGAGGAGAAGGGATACGCTGAGTCGAGAGAGCGAGTCGGCGAGTTAAACCGGCAAAGAAGTCATCTTCGTCGTCGCTTGTTTCATCTTCCGTCTCCGTCGAGTCTCCCGGGGAAGTGTAAGTGGAGTTGAAGTGCTCGTAAGGGAACTCGTTCGGGAAGCCGAGTTGGCTCAGGGATGATTCGGAGATAAGGGCTTTATGTGTTGGTTGTTCCGCAACGGCGGGAGATGGCGGAGGGAGCACTGAGGTGACGGCGGCAATGGGCGGCGCGACCATAACGACAGAGTGTAAAGAGAGGTTTAGTTGTATGTGTATTGTGTAGTAAATGTTTGGAGAGAGTTGTGTTTATTAAGGTTTCAGGGTTTCAATGAGACAGCTTGGTAAATCATTAATTTGAATATTTTATAAATATGTAATTCGCGCTTCACATTAGAAAATCTAAAATGGTTGACCATAAAGAAACAACCCAAATGGGAAAATTGAGAAAACACAAGTTTAGTGGTTCACATATTCACACCACACCACGTGGGATAAGATCATCTTCATTAGTACAAATTTCTAAAGGGTTTTTAATTAATTTAATATTAATATTTTTACTAATTTTTAATTAAAGAAATTATGTAGAGTTACTTAATAAAATTAAACTCCAATGATTAAAAATCTCAAAATTCTAAAAATAAAAAATTATATGAATTTTTCTTCTACAAATTTTTTTTTTCTTAAAACAAAACCAATCACAAACCTATATATTCATCAACATGTAAATAGTACCTTGTGTTTGCCTTTTTAACTATTCTATCCAACGGAATCTGTTAACTTTGTGTCCGGATTCGTAAATTCAACTTTAGCCGATATCCAATCTAGATTCAATTGCTTTGCCAATTACCCAACACAAGAACTTGATCACCAAGTTTGGTATTACCCTGTCTCGGGAAGGGATCGGTATCCCTTCAACTGCATCCACTATACTGAAACAATTGCAAAGAGAAGATACTTTTAAGTATCTTGACTTACAAGTTAGAGATCTAATCTCTAAGTAATTAGCCTATTCCATGAATACAACAAGAAATCACAAAGAGCATAAGAAGATAAGTGAATTCTCCCTATCGGTATGATCTTAGCACTCTTGAAGCTTCAATCTTGAATATTGGCTCTAACTCTCTGCAAATGTCTATGTTTCAGGTTGAAGACGAAGAAGACTCTGTTCTCGTCACCACACCTTTTTTCTCGAATCAATTAGAGCCCACATATATATAACTAAGAGCATCTCCATTGGGAGTTTCTCACCTAAAGGTTCTCAAGATACATATTTGTGTAAGTATATAAAAATATTATTATTTAATTATGGGTATCTCAAAAAAGTGAGAAAGCCACTCAAAAGTATCTCAAAAAAATGAGATACTTTTGAGTGGGTTTCTCACTTTTTTGAGACACCCATACATACTTACACATATATGTATATTGAGAACCTCAATATGAGAAACTCCCAATGGAGATGCTCTAAGAAGATCAGATTCTACTTGGGCTTGCGCAAGGCCCAAGTGACGCAACCCAGTTAGTTTCTAAGGCAAAAGAGTTTGGACTTTACTTAGGCCCATCAACATGACAACTTAGGTTTCAATCTCCTCCTTTGTCGTGTTGAAACCCTTCAGCCGCCTCATACAAAAACTTTTGTTCTTCTCTTTTGCTTCGAACATGGCGATTCCTCTCCTGTGGTTTTCTTTCAACCATCTTGCATGAAAGCATCTTGAGTAACAGTTGCTTAGAATCTTCATGAAACCACCGGTAAGCTTCTCTTGACTGAACCCTAGACTTTTAGCTAACTACAAATGCTTTTCATCTTTAATAATCATAGTGACTTTCTGACACTTTTTCCTTTTCTTGTGTCTCACTACTTAGGATGACTTTTGGCGAAGAAGAAGTGACTTCTGAGTCTTCAGATGCTCCTCCTGGTAAGAAAATCATCCTTGAATCTTTTACTCTAGCTTCCTACTTCTTCTTCTATATGCATGAGAAAACTAACTATGTGTTTTCTGCAATTTCTGAGTTTTGACTTGTGCAGATCTTGAGGAAACACCAGATCTGCCTTTTGGACTTCCGTTGTGCCATCAGAGTCTAACCCAGGTAAAAATACATTTATGCCTCTTGCAAGCTTTTGAGAGTCAGAAACTCCTCCTTGACCTGAAGCTATGTTACTAACCTCGTTTTAATTTCTTGTGAGGTGACCTTGTATGTTCCTGCAACAATGCTCAAAAGGAAACAAAACTCTCTTTCTCCTGGTCAGACTATCCAATGCCCAGGTAAAAATAAACAAGATCTGACCTTCTTATTGATTTAAAAAATAAAACATGTTCTAACTTTGTTTATCTATTTTACATGTTTTAAACACTTCATACATGGGCGAAGTCATTCTGGTTTCTCAAACCACTCGGAGCTGACTTAGCCCCTCCTCAAACCTTGGTCCAGGTAAGGATTTCATGAGTAAGTCTGCTGGATTTTCTTTCGTATGAATTTTCCTGACCTTAACAATACCGTAAGAAATAACATCCCTAATAAAATAAAGCTTAACATCAACGTGTTTAGTACGTTCATGAAAAACTCCATTCTTTGCTAAACAAATAGCACTCTGTGAATCACAAAAAATAGTAGGTACTGAGCTGGAAATTCTCAGCTCAACACAAATACCTCTTAACCACATGGCTTCTTTAACAGCTTCTGTTAAGGCCACATATTCAGCCTCAGTTGTAGATAAGGTCACCATCTGTTGTAAGCATGATCTCCAACTGACAGTGTTTCCACCAACTTGAAACACGTAACCAGTAATTGACCTTCTTCTGTCTAAATCTGCAGCAAAATCTGCGTCTACAAAACCAATAATATCAAATTCTTCTCTTTTAGTAAAGGTTAAAGAATTTTCTAAAACTCCTTAATGTAACGCATCATCCACTTTACTGCTTGCCAGTGAGTTCTTCCTGATTTTCCCATGAATCTGCTAATTAACCCTACTGCGTAAGCTAGATCAGATCTTGAGCCGACCATAGCATACATTAATCTCCCAACTGCACTTGCATAAGGAACATCTTCCATTAATGCTGCTTCTTGAATCTATTCTTGTTCATCCAAGCTTCTCAGTTTAAACTAGGAACCAATAGGGGTAGTAACATGATTTGAATCAAACATACTGAAGGTTTTCAAAACTTGTGTTAAGTACTTTTCTTGTGATAGCTTTAGGATTCCTTTCTTTCTATCTCTTATTATATCCATTCCAAGAATTTTGCTTGCTTGTCCAAGGTCTTTCATTTCAAATGACTCCATTAGCTTTAGCTTTAATTTCTAAATTTTATTAAGATCCTTTGAAGCCACAAGCATATCATCCACATAAATTAAGAGATAAATCTGATCTTGAACTTCTGAACCCCTCACGTATACACACGCATCATGCTCACTTCTATCAAACTTCTGTTCTTTCATGAAAATATCAAACCTTTTATTCCACTGTCTAGGACTCTGTTCCAATCCATAAAGTGATTTCTTTAGAAAACAGACCTTTTCTTCACTTCCTTTAACTACATAACCTTCTAGTTGCTTCATGTAAATCTCTTCATCTAGGATCCCATGGAGAAAAGCTGTCTTCACGTCTAATTGTTCTAGTTCCATGTTATGTTTAACAATTAATGATAGAAGTAGCCTTATTGAGACATGCTTCAAAATTGGTGCAAACACTTATGTGTAGTCTATTCCTTCTACTTGTGAAAATCTTGTAGCAACTAATCTTGCTTTGTACCTAGGACCTTCAACACTAGGAATTCCCTGCTTTTTCTTAAAGATCCACTTACTTCCTATAATCTTTTTATCCACTGGTTTATCCACCAGAATTCAAGTCTTGTTTTTCAGCAATGATCTCATTTCCTCATCAGTTCCTTCTTTCCACTTCTCTTACTCCTTGCTATTTCTAGATTCTGAATATGAAAGAGGTTCATCTGCATCCACTGATGCTGCTCCAGCTAATGCATAAGCAACAAAGTCTGTATCTGTGAATCTAGAAGGTGGTTTAGTTTGTCTCCTCACTCTATCTCTTGCCAACAAGTATTCCTGAAGATCTTCAGTTTCTTCTGTTCCATCTTCATTTAGCTCCTGTCCAGTATCTTGGTTTAATTGAGTTGAGAAATCATTTGACTGATTTATAACTCCTCCTTGAACTTGACCTGTTTCTGACTGGATTTCACTTGACTGATTATAAGTCAGATGAGTAGGTAATTTAAACTGAATAGGATTTCCTTTTGAGACCTTTTCTTGGACTTATGATACTTCTTTCAAATCATCTTTGAATACCTTTTCTTCATTGAATATGACATCTCTGCTTATCACATATCTTTGATCCTCTTTATTTTATATTTTGTAGCCTTTAACCCCTTGTGGGTATCCTACAAAATATCCTTTCGAAGCTCTAGGTTCTGTCTTGCCTTGTATTGTGTGAACGTATGCTATACAACCAAACCTCCTAAAGTGAGACAGATTAGGCTTAGTTCCTGTCCAGATTTCTTCAGGAAGCTTAAACTCAACATATGAGTTTGGAGATCTGTTGATTAGATACACAATTGTTGATGCAGCTTCTGCCCAAAACTTTTGATCTAGTCCTGATTCAGAAAGCATACATCTTACCTTTTCCATTATTGTCCTATTCATCCTCTCGGATACACCATTATACTGTGGTGTATATGTACACATCCTGTGCCTAACAATTCCATTCTCTTTACACTTTTCATCAAATTGCTGATTACAAAACTCTAATCCATTATCTATTTTTAGACATGTAACATGCTTTCTTGTTTGGTTTTCAACTGTCCTTTTCCAATCTTTGAATTTTGAGAAAGATTCATCATTAGTTCTTAAGAAGTAGATCCGCACTTTCCTTGAATAATCGTCTATAAATGTAATGAAGTATTTACATCCACTTAGGCTTTGTGGGTTTGAGGGAGCTCCCCAAAAGTCAGAGTGAATGTAATCCAAAACAGACTTTGATGTGAGTTTTCCTTTTCCAAAACTTTGTTTCTTTGATTTTCCAAAAACACAATTCTCACATAATTCTAAGTCTGTCATTTATTTCTAATCTATGAATCCTCTTTTCACCAGAATATCCATTCTAGTTGTGCTCATATGTCCCAATCTAGAGTGCCATATAGGAGTCATATTTTGGGGCTTCGTAGCTACTGCAACTTGATGTTTAGTAACAGTTCCTTGAAGGTAGTATAACCCTTCATTGTACTTTCCAGATAAAACTTTCCTATTTCCTTTATAGAAGGTAATAACAAAGTCTTCTCCTGAGTATTTACATCCTGCTTTTTCGAGCATACCATATGATATGAGGTTCTTGCCCATTGTGGGCATGTACCTTACTTCTGACATAATGACTTATGAGTTATCTGGATACACAATCTTGAACTTTCCAATTCCCTTAACTTCACTGTAAGTATTGTTTCCCATCAAGACTTTTCCTCCTTCAAACTCTTCCAAATCATATAGTAACTCTTTATTTGGTGTTATATGAAAGGTACATCATGAGTTAAGGACCCATTCTCCTTTCGTATCATGTAGACTTACTGTAAGCACCAGAGGCTCCTCCAAGTTTATTGCAACATTTGCAAACTCCTGAGCATTACTTTGAGGACCTTTACCTTTTCTATCTGGACAGTCACGTTTCCAGTGACCCTCTTTACCACACAGGAAGCATCCCTTTGTACTTTTCTTGTTGTTCTTATTTTTACTTTTACCTTTTGTCTTACCTTTGTTCTGTTGATTCTGTTTCTTATTAGATTTCCCTTTGTTGTGAACAAGGAGACCTTCGGCTTGTGCCTTACCTGCCTTAGTATCCAGGAACTCTCTCTCTCTCTTTTGACTTTGCAGAAGCTACAACTTCTCTTAAGCTAAGTGTCTCTTTACCGTACTTAAGTGTTTCTTTTAAGTGATCATATCTGTTAGGTAGAGAACTTAGAAGAAGAATATCTTGTACCTCCTCTGATATTTCAATTCCCATGTTTGCTAGGTCTGAGATTAGCTTTAGATATTCATCAACATTTTGATCAATGGACTTAGAATCTTGCATCTTGAATTTGTAGAATTTGAGTTGTAAATATATTTTATTTGGCAATGAACTCTCCATGTATAACTTGTCTAATGTACTCCACATATCAGCTGCAGTTTAACAGTTTATAATCTTCCTTAGTACTTTATCTGTAACATTTGGGATGATTATACTCTTTGCTTTTTTATTTTTCTTCAGGATCTCTTTCTTTTGGTGGTTTTGCTGAAGCCTCAACATCGTCTTGTCCTTCTGCTGGTGGATTTGGAGATGGATCTTCTTTGAACATATCAAAATCATATAGAATATGTTTAAGTCCAATAACCTACAAATATGCCAGCATCATAACCTTCCACAGCCCAAAGTCACCATCACCATCGAGTACTTACCATCAATTTATCTCCCATTACAGAAAAAGATAAGTATTATAATCAATCAAAGAGATAAGAAAACAGAAGAAACTACATGTCTCTTTACCTTTCTTGATTTCTTTCAGAACACAGAACTAATTTATGTTTACCTTTTTATGCAGGTCCCTTTGATCTTCTTGTGACTGATCAGGATTGTGAAATCGCAATGATTGAGCTGGTACCACAGCTCTGATACCACTTGTTAACTTTGTGCCCGGATTCGTAAACTCAACTTTAGCCGATATCCAATCTAGATTCAATTGCTTTGGCAATTACCCAACATAAGAACTTGATCACCGAGTTTGGTATTACCCTACGTCTTGGGAAGGGATCGGTATCCCTTCAACTGCATCCACTATACTGAAACAATTACAAAGAGAAGATACTCTTAAGTATCTTGACTTACAAGTTAGAGATCTAATCTCTAAGTAATTAGCCTATTCGATGAATACAACAAGAAATCACAAAGAGCATAAGAAGATAAGTGAATTCTCCCTATTGATATAATCCTAGCACTCTTGAAGCTTCAATCTTGAATCTTGGCTCTAACTCTCTGCAAATGTCTCTGTTTCAGGTTGAAGACGAAGAAGACTCTGTTCTCGTCACCACACTTTTTTTTCTCGAATCAATTAGAGCCCACATATATATAACTAAGAAGATCAGATTCTACTTGGACTTGCGCAAGGCCCAAGTGACACAACCCAGTTAGTTTCTGATAAACAGGTTTTTATCCTATCTAGCAAGTAATCCTAAATACTTGACTTTCTATGTAGTATTTAGGTGTCAAATTCCAATTCCATATGCAATTTACTAATTAGTTCTTAAGACAATTCCGTTTAGTCTAAACGATTCAGGAATAATTGTGATTATCGATTAAAACGAAGATTAATGTAAAACGAAGATTACTATAATAAAA
>OVBE01009196.1:0-16302 GCA_900406425.1 Iberis pinnata | reverse complement strand
CTCCTGGGGCTTTGAGAGGACTGGTGGTGTCATGAGGTAGGTTTTCAATTCTTTGAATGCCAATTCGCACTTCTCGTCATAGATGAATTTTTTTGTTCCCCTTCAGGAGGTTGTAAAATAGAAGGCACTTGTCGGTTGATTTGGATATAAACCTGGTTAAGGCGGCTATGCGCCCAGTCAGTCTCTGCACTTCTCTAGTGTTTTTTGGTGATGACATTCTAAATTGTGCGTTTATTTGTTTCGTATTAGCTTATATCCCCCTTCTTGTCACCATGTAGCCGAGGAATTATCCTGAAGTTACCGCGAACGTACACTTGGCTGGGTTCAGCATCATCCTGTAGGTATTGAGTATTTGGAAACAGGTGCGCAGTTCGCTGACATGGATATCTTCATCGGAGGATTTCATGAACATGTCGTCTATGTAGACTTCCATTGTTTTTCCTAGCTGTTTCGAGAACATTTTGTTGACTAAACGCTGGTAGGTTGCGCCTGCATTCTTTAGGCCGAAAGGCATCACATTGTAACAATAGATGCCCCAGTCCGTAGTGAAAGCGGTGTTTTCCCTGTCATCGGGGTGCAAGAGTATCTGGTTGTAGCCCACGAAGGCGTCCATGAATGAGAGCAGTTTGTAGCCAGTTGTGGCTTCGACGAGCTGGTCTATGTTTGGCAATGGGAAACTGTCCTTGGGAGATGCTNCTATGCAGACTCTCCATTTGCCATTCTTTTTCTTTACCACTACGGGGTTGGCCAGCCATTCTGGGTATTTCACTTCTATGATCGAGCCTACTCCTAACAGCTTTTCCACCTCGTCTCTAACTGCCTGAGCCCGCTCGGCTCCTAGTTTTTGCTTTTTATGTTTGACCGGCTTGTATATTGGGTCTGCATTCAGCTCGTGAAACATAATATCGAGGCTTATTCCCGGTATGTCCGTCATGTTCCATGCGAAGGTGTGCTTATTCTCCTTAGGGAAGGAGATCAGCTCCTCCTTCAAGTCCTTTTGTAGTTTTGACCCTATACCGATGCAGCGCTCCGGGTGTCCTAGGTATATGCAGTACTGCGTCACCTCGTCAAACTTGGGTTCCTCGTAAGTTGGCTCCATAGGTGGGGCGGGATCCCTGATCTGTAGTTACTATAAGGACTTTTCTCTGAGTTTCAGCTCGGCTAGGTAGCAAGCTCGGATCGACCTTTGACTTCTTTTGATCGTTTTGATTCCTTTCTTGGTTGGGAATTTGACGCATTGGTGGTACGTAGACGGGAAAACCTTCATTGCGTTTATCTATGGTGTCCCCAGGATTGCGTTGTATATTGCTGGTCTATCAATTACTGTGAACTCGATCATCCTCGATACCCCAGCTGCGTACATTAATAGTTTGATAGTTCTGATTGTCATGGATGTCTCGCTGGTGAAGTCGGTCAATAGCGCAGGTGGTCCTTTGATGCGTGAGAGGTCTATGTCCATTTTTTCCAGAGTTTCTTTGATAATTAGATCTACTGAGCTCCCCGTATCTATGAGCACTCTTGCGATTTCGTACTCTTCAAGGATTAGCTCAATGACTAGAGGGTCAGCATGAGGGACGTCGAGTCTTGAAGTGTCCGTTTTGTCGAATGGTATAGGTTTGCCTGTCTCCAAGGTCTTGGTTTGCCATTTCTCGCATGATGCAGCCCTGCGGCCATATGCTTTGATTGCGGTTACCGTGTTTAGGCCAAACTGGTGGTTTCCCATGAACATATTGATCCGTTTTTTGAATGGCAGGGTCGGTGCCGTTTAAGGTTGCTCTTCTCGGGGTTTTGTACTCTTGGCCTGATTAAATTTGGAGTTCATGTGTCAGACGGCGTGTTGTAAGGAATCTTTCATCTCCTTGATCTCCTTGATACACTGCTAAGGTCGCTTGTGGGTGCGATAAGATGGGATATGGGAGTCATCCTCGTATGCGTCTGATTCTCCCTCGGATTCTTCGGATAGGTCGGTCATGTCCTTATCGTCTTCCGAAGCCTCGGGGCTTGGGGTGCGATTCGGCTGCTCGGTCTCACCATTGGTTTCGCCATCTCTCTAGTCGGGTTTTCCTCCCTTTGGGCTTCCATCGGGTGGGGTCTCCGCTGTATCAGCACGTCGTTCTCGCGTCTTGACTGAGCATGAGGTTGGAGTGAAGCGTAACCTCCTAGAGTATTCTCCTGAGACCGGGTACCATCATGCGGAAGTCCTGGTGGAGCGGTGTCGTGAGGATGTTGCTCGATTTAACCGTTTGGTCATCACCTTTTTTTTTGTCTGCGGACTCCTTTGTCTCCAGTTTTTCGGACATGGATTGTACAGATTGGAGGAGTGTTTAGATTGTGCTAGCGTATCTGTCAGATGGTATGGATGTGTTTTCCGTCCTGGTGGATTTGGATTCGGATGCGTTTTTCCTTCTTGTGTCAAAGAACTATTGTCTCCCCACAGACGGCGCCAATTTGTGGATGTTAAAACCGACAATGAATTTTTAGATGATTATCTTAATGAGGAATTCGTCGTTATTATCAAAATTAGAAGGAAATTATAACACAAACTCAAGTCGAGATAAATACAAAGAAGAATAATATGTCTTTTTATTGATCTTGAGAATGTGTTTATACAAAGATATATCGATTTCTCTATTCTAGTTCTCAAAACCCCAAAAGATTCTAATGCCTCATTTCTCTTTTTTTCCTTATATCCCCCTCCGCCTAGTCCGGGTTGTTCCGATCTTGTCGGGTTGTTGGGATCACGATCTTGGTACTTCCCTCTTATCTCGGAATCGTCTGGACCTAGTCTTTTCTTGTTCAGCTTGTAATCGCCTTCTGCTCAACTCGTAATCGCCTTCTGCTCAGCTCGTTTATGACATGAGTAGCCGATCGTTCACTCTCTGCGCCTAAGTAGAAATCTGCTGAGTGAATCTTTTTGCATCTTGACGCATGCTGAGCTATTACCTAGGAAGTGACACTGGTTGGGCTAGAAACCTGCTGAGGGGGGTTCGACAACAATAGTTTCTGCATCATCGATCATTTATCATCACCCTCACGGATTCAAAACCAGCCTTACACAATTCATTCATCATCAAATCATTCATCTCAACACCTTTGGACATCCTTTGCTTTGGAGTAGATTACCTAGGATCACATCACGTGGTATCAGAGCCAACTCTGAACCAGATCCTAAGCACAACCTTCTAAACCCTAACTCATTCAATATACCCTTGTTTGAATTGATAAAAATTTATTTTAGAGTCGTCCTGTTCTAGGGTTCGTGTGTTTGTGTTGTTAACGTCGAGTTTTGCATTCTTGTTTATAGCTTGCGTTTGTCGCTTTAGGGTTTTACAGTTTTTGTTTTTCTGTCTTGTTTTTGTTCTAGTTGTTATCTAGGTTTAATTTTTTTATCATTGTCTTATCTTTATAGCCTAGGTCTGCATATTAATCGTTTTTGTTGCTTAGGATTAGTTCTGTTTTGGTTTTTCTAGGTCGCTAGTTTTGAGTCTCATTGTTTAGTTGTTCAGGTCTCTCGTTTATTGTCTTGTTCTGCTAGTTAGGGTTTCTTTGCTTAGTGTTTTGTTTAGTTGTCTTGCTTGCTTAGACTTATTTTGATTGATTGCTGCTATTTGGTCTCGAGTTTCTGAGTCTTTTTTGTCGAGTCTGTTTGCTTGTATTAGGGTCTTGCCTATCACCGGTTTTGCTTCGAGTTCTGGTTAGGTTAGGTAGTTAGGTTGTTAGTTAGTTAGGCTTATTCGATTTGTTCATTGTTTTAATTGTTTTGATTGTATATTTGTTTCCTTTAATGCACAAGTCTGGTCTGATTTTTTTCTGCATTTAAAGACAAACATACTCCAGTTTGTGTGGTCTTGCTTTTCAGGTTTCAATTGAGTTATCTCCCGAAAAAATGGAAGCCATGACTTGACTCATGTCTCAACAAATAGCATAAGCTATTCAAGCTATCTCTGCAAGTATATCTTATCAGTTTCAGGACAAAGTAGATGTTCTACAGAGTCAGATTGACAAGAAGCTGAAACTGAAAGTGTGAAGGTCACAATCAAGTGATAGTGAAGGTTCTACTACTCCTAGACCTTCAGAGGCCATGCGAATGGCTAAAAGCAATGGTTTGATGGGTACTTCTTCAAAGAGACATCCCAAGCGTCATTCTTCACCAAAGGAAGAACTTGAAATGCGATTGGGAGGAAGGGAAACCATCTTTAACCGAAACAAAGCTCCTCGATGCTCTAAACAAAGAGGAAATCGAACTCAAAAACCAGAAACCCATCAAGCTAGACCAAGAGATACTTTTATTGAGAATCACATAATTCATGTACATTCCCACACTGATGAAGAAAAAGATCCATACATCTCTGATAGTAGTAGAAGAACCATGAGAAGAGAAAGAGGTCGAGACAATGACAGAGACTATGAACCCATTCGCCAACAACTCAATCATCTCAAGATACAGTTCCCATCTTTTCATGGAACCAACAATCCAGAATCCTACTTGGATTGGGAAAGGAAGATGGAATCAAACTTTCTGGTTCAAGGCACTTACGAGCTCAATAAAGTGAAGATTTCTCGGAATTCATTGGATATGCTTTGCTTTGGTGGGAACAACTAGGACTCATTAGGAAACTTCTCAAAGAGATTCTCATCACCACTTGGGATCAGCTCACGTTTTAGATGAGAATGAAATATGTTCCAGCGCATTATCAAAGGGAAATACTCAACAAGTTATGACGCCTTAATCAAGGTACCAAGACTGTTAGAGATTATTACCAAGAGCTGGAAACACTGTTAATCATAGCTGATCTAAATGAAGGAGAAGAGATGACTATGTCATGGTTTCTTGGAGGACTTAACCGAGAAATTCAAGACAAAGTCAAGCTTCATAATTATGAAGATGTACAAGAAATGGTTCACAAGGCAGAATTGGTTGAGTCACAAGTCAAGAGACGGTTTGTCAAGCCTTCTTACACTCCAACCATGACCAAACCTAAGGATTTCAGCAAATCAACTTATCCAAGAGACTCTAAAACGACTTTTATAGTGGTTAAGGAAGAAGTGAAGACTAAACTTAAGCCAAGAAGCAGAAATTCTCTTAGCAACACAAGATGCTTCAAGTGTCAAGGAATGAGGCATTATTCCCGAGAGCGCCCCAACAAGAAGTTTTTTCTGTTGCAAGAAGGAGGAGAGACTGTTCCTCAAGTTGAACCAGAATATGAAACTGACATAGAGGAAGAAGAAGAAGCTGCAGCTATAGGTGAGATGTCGGTTGCAAGAAGAAGCTTAAGCATTCAAAATCAACCTGAAGAGAAGTGTCAAAGAGAGAACCTTTTTCACACTCGGTGTTTCGTCAAAGACAAGGTCTGCAGTTTGATTATAGATGGTGGGAGTTGCACCAATGCCGCAAGTGAGGAGATGGTCAATAAGCTGCAACTCACAACTATTCCTCATCCAAAACCGTACAAGCTGCAATGGATAAATGAAAGTGGATCTCTGACGGTTTCCCAACAGGTTCAAATTTCATTATCTATTGGGAAATATGTAGATGACGTCTTATGGGATGTGATTCCCATGGGATCAAGTCATGTTTTATTGGGAAGACCGTGGCAATCTGACCGTAAACTCATTCATGAAGCCTACACCAACAAGCACTCCTTCGAGTTAAGGGGATGCATGATCACATTAATTCCACTCACACCTGGTGAGATTTATGAAGATCAGGTCCAAATGAAGCTCAAGGAAAATGTGAAGATCACAAACAATCTCTATATCAACCATAGTGCATTTTCTCAGCTCTTTGATCCAGAATTGACAACCTTTATGTTTGTTTATAAACAATCACTTGTTTCTACTAACCCGTCACAAGAACTCCCTAGTGCTATGATTGAGTTATTGCAGGAATACATGGACGTCTTTCTAGAGGAAATTCCTCCAGGTTTGCCTCCAGTTCGAAGAATAGAGCATCAGATCAATTTGGTACCAAGATCTACGCTGCCAAACAAACCTGCATATAAAATTAATTCCGTAGAAACCAAGGAGCTACGAAAGCAAGTGGAAAAGCTGATGAGTAAGGGCCATATCTGAGAGAGTCTAAGTCCCTGCGTCGTACTTTTGCTTCTAGTTTTGAAGAAAGACGCAACATGGAGAATATGCATAGACTGTCGCGCCATACACAACATCACCATGAAGTATTGGCACCCGATTCCACGTCTTGACGAGTGGAAGACCGCATTCAGGACAAAGAAAGGATTATATGAGTGGCTTGTCAAGCCCTTCGGTCTCACCAATGCACCAAGCACATTTATGCGACTGATGAGCCATGCTTTGAGAGCATTAATAGGCGTCTTCATAGTGGTGTACTTCGACGGCTGATGAGCCATGCTTTGAGAGCACATCATATCGGTTCTTGATGTTCTTCGCTCTCAATCTTTTTATGCAAATTTATCTAAGTGTTCTTTCTTCACTAATGAAATTGTCTTTCTAGGATTTGTTGTGAGTGCAGATGGCGTCAAGTTTGACGAAGAGAAGATAAAGTCAATCAAGGAATGGGCGCCGAGTCCTAGGAACATAGGAGAAGTCCGCAGCTTTCATGGACTTGCAGGCTTCTACAGGAGATCCGTGAGGAACTTCAACACAATTGCAGCTCCCTTGACCAAAATCATCAAGAAGAGTGTCGGATTCCCCCGGGGAGAAGCTCAGGAGCAGGCTTTTACAGCTCTAAAAGAGAAGATTATCAATTCTCCTCTTTTTATACTTCCTGATTTCTTAAAGACTTTTGAGATTGAATGTGATGCATTTGGTGTTGGAATTGGTGTTGTTATGATGCAGGATAAGAGACATGTTGCTTACTTTAGTGAAAAGCTAGGAGGATCAACGATGAACTATCCAAAATATGACAAGGAGTTGTATGCTCTGGTGAGGGCACTTCAAACGTGGCAGCACTACCTGTGGCCGAAAGAATTGGTGATCAACACCGATCATGAATCTTTCAAATCTGAAGGGAAAAAAAAAGCTTAACAAACGACATGGGCGATGAATGGAGTTCAAAGATAAATTCATGTATGTTGTTAATTACAATAAAGGTAAGAATAATGTTGTTGTTAACGCATTATCACGGAGGTACACTCTTATCTCTACTCTGACATCTAAACTAATCGGTTTTGATCACATTAATTACTTGTATGAATATGATTCAGATTTTTCTGAGACTTTTGCTAGATGTTCTAATTTTGCTTGTGAGAAATTTTATAGGCAGAATGGGTATCTATTCTTTGAAAATCGGTTGTGCATACCTAGCGGATCCATCCGAGAGTTGTTAGTCTGAGAGGCACATGCAGGAGGACTTGCTGGTCACTTCGGAATCACCAAGTCTTTGCGTGATCTACAAGGACAGTTCTTTTGGCCTGGAATGAAGAAACATGTAGAAAAGGTTTGTTCAAGGTGTGCAATCTGTAAACAAGCAAAGAGTAAGGTGCAACCTCACGTGATGTACACTCCTCTTCCCATTTCTTCTCACCCTTGGACTGAAATATCTATGGATTTTGTTATTAGCTTACCTCGAACCAAGAATGGTAAAGATTCTATCTTTGTTGTTGTAGACAGGTTCAGTAAGATGGCACATTTCATTGCAAGTCACAAAACCGATGATGCGGTCAAAGTAGCAGACCTGTTTTTCAAAGAAGTAATGAGGCTTCATGGAATGCCTCAAGTGATAGTATCAGACCGAGATACAAAGTTTCTAAGTCATTTATGGCGCACATTATGGGCTAAGTTGGGAACTAATATGTCTTTCTCAACAACTTGTCATCCCCAGACCGACGGACAGACAAAAGTGGTGAACAGGACTCTATACATTCCTGCGAACAATGGTAAAAAGCAACTTGAAATCGTGGGAATCATGCCTACCTCACATCGAGTTCGCTTACAATCACGCTAAGCATTCTTCAACTCTTTATTCTCCATTTGAAATAGTTTACGGTTTCAATCCCACTTTTCCACTAGATTTGATCGCTTTGCTTTTGAAAGAAAGGATAAGTTTGGATGGCAGGAAAAGAGTGGAACAATTTCTGAATATTCACGAGAAGGCAAAGGAGAACATCGAGAAAAAGACAAAGAAGTATGAAGAATACGCCAACAAGGGACGAAAGGAGCTGATACTTGATGAAGGGGACTTGGTATGGATTCATCTGCGAAAAGACCGATTTGCAACTGAGAGGACGAACAATTTGATGCCAAGGATAGACAAACCCTTCGAGATCACCAAGAGAATCACCAACAATGCCTATCAGATAGACCGTAAAGGGAAGTACAATATCTCTTACGCGTTTAATGTTTCTGACTTGATTCCTTATGTTGTAGATACATATTTGAGGACAAATCCTTTTCAAGAGGGAGAAGATGATGTGATCATGGAAAGCTCTGAAGAGGAAGAGCCAGAAATAGCTGGAAGGATAACACAGTCAAGAGCTATGGAGTTGGCGAAAAAGCTGATTCACTTATCGCCAGTGTAGATGTCAATCCGAACGAGGCTGAAGCAAATATATCAACATCTCATTCCCGAAGATTGAAGAACCAGGTAACATTCACTAGGTAACTTCGGTAACAAACTTGTACTCTTTTCCTTGGTAGGGATTTTGGTGGGTAAGAGGTTCTCTGCTAAGGTTTTTAACGAGGCAAGGTCGTTGCTACGTTGGATTATCTAGGTGATGTTACATAGGGAATAACATGCAAGTCACATCGACTTCTACATTAGAGTTATAGGCGCACCACTTAGGTTCCTATTTAGGAAGAGACGCCTTACTTTTTTAGATTAGAATTAATTTAGACGCTTTGTTGTTTTTATTCAGTAGACTTGTAGTTTTCAGCAAACGCTCTGTTGTTTCTGATTTTTTACCTAGGAGCGTAAGTTTAAAGAGAGCCTTAGCTCTAATTTCTATGGCACATGAATGTTGAATGAAAAAGAAAAGCAAAGAACGCTTCTAAGTTCTAAAGATCAAAGCATGTCCTCAAGCTTGAATCAATTGATCAAGTATCTTTTCTTACAATCTCTTTGATTCTAAGAGAAACTCTATCCATCAAGGTGTAATTCATAAACTTTGAGTCGAAAGCATCTCGATCTCCTATCATCCTTCACGGCATCATTAATATCATCTAGTTCCTGCTCTTCGTTTCTGCATCATCGATCATTCATCATCACCCTCACGGATTCAAAACCAGCCTTACACAATTCATTCATCATCAAATCATTCATCTCACGCCTTTGGACAGCCTTTGCTTTGGAATATACTACCAAGGATCACATCATTTTCCTAAGTTCTATTTAGCCGCCTCACATCGAGGTGAGCTTGTCTTGGGTCGTGCGGGCCCATCCTAGGGATCTCGGCTTGAGAGAATTACCAAAGGGAAACCTCAAATTTGAGGTTTCGGGAACCTCAAATGTGAGGTTTCAGGAGCCTCAACTTTGAGGTTTCATTAATTTGTTTCCAAAGGCAAAATCTTAAATTTAAGTTTAGAAAGTTTGTATTTTGCAATGTTGTCCTCAATTTTACTCACGATTATATAAAATTATAAAACTTACAGATTACTCTTAAAAATACATGAAATAATTATTACACACATTAATAAATAATAAGACACTACATTGTTTAACAAAGACATTAGTTATTATGAAAACATACTAATTATATCATATATTAAAATTAAAGTACTAAATCATTCATCATAATTATTTCCATAATGCTCCCTTATGTGATCTACCAATGCATATCGAAGTGATAGATGAACCTCTCTATTTTTTATCTGCAAATTACGAGATAAAAATTGTTAAAATCGACTATTTTCGTTAATTACTATTTCCATGGTTGGCTCCGGTGATGCCCTTGCAACGGCATGATCCTGTTATAACCGCAAACTTGAATTGTAGATGGAGAAAGCAAAAAAGTTATTGGTGCAAGAACTCAAACTAAAAAAAGGCTTTAAGTTTGACCATGTATGGCTTTTGATGAAGGATATACCAAAGTTTACCGACAATGTCAACGTCAATATTGCAAATACTCCTAATAATGTAAGCGATATTGCTGGCTCTCCAACATCGCAATCTCCAGGATTATCGTCATTTTCAATCAATTTAAGCAGTGACGATGGTGGATCCAATTCATCACAACGACCGATTGGATCGAAGAAAGCAAAACTCAAAAGAAAGATCTTTGAAGGTAATCATTCATCTGTTGAAACTTTGGTCTCATCAAATGAAAAAATCCTTGATTTAAAAAAAAAAAAATACAACAACTAGGGGGGAAAGAGTTACGAAATGGCTCAATTACGACTACAAAATCAAGAAAAAATTTTAACACTATAAGAAATGCACAAGGAAAATAAAATATTGTTAACAAATTTAGACTCGATCAGTGATAGTAGTTATCGTGAGTATATCCGATCTGAACAAGCAAGAATCATACCCAAAAAATATCATGAGAAACAACAACATTCAAGTACACCAAAAATTTTCGGACAATATTTCGGTGATCTTGGAGGTTCTAGATCAAATTTACCTGATTTTTAGTATGTTGTAATATTTTAATTTATATAATATTTGAATTTGTGTAATATTTATGTTTGTGTAAATTTTTTTCCTGCATTTCTTTATTTTGTATTAAATTTTCTTTATGTTATATTTAACTTTGTAAAATAAGTTTTAATGGTATGTGATAAATATTATATAAATATTAATATTAAACTATTATTTTATATGCTTTAAAATATGATATCTAAAAATTAATAGACATTTATACTAAAACATAAACATTTGAGTATTAAGATGATCAATAAAAAGGTTTTGGGTATTATTATTGAGAAATACAAAGTGAAAAGATTAAAAAAATTTTAACAAAGTAAAACCTTAAAAATTGAGGTCTTGAATAGTGAAATCTTATATTTGAAGTTCCACTATTCAAAACATCAACTTTTAATGTTTTGAGGTAACCTTTGGAGAGGCAAAAACCTTATATTTGAGGATATAAGGTTGCTTTTGGAGATGCTCTGAGGCCCATAAACACGACACCGGGATGACAAACCCGGTATCAACAATCTTCAAACTCATGCATGTGATCTAGAAGATAGTTAGCTGCAAGTTCTTCATTCTTGTTATACGCAAAGAACACTTCTAAGACCATTGCCCGGTCGGATCCCATCGCTTCAAGCTGCACCCAAACTTAACTTATAAATTCCTCCATTGCTTACAAAAGAACCCACTTATACAGAGCTAAAAATGCAACCAGTTCAACTAAAAATGCAAAGGTAAGAGAGTCAAACCCGTTCAATGGCTTCACGCTGTTCAGGTGTGACAGTAACAGCTTGTGGCATTGCAGCTTCCAACGGTTCCATTAACTTCCTAGTGGCATTGGTGAGAGTACATGAGATATCAACTTTTAGACATTGACATTGTTGGGCAAAACAAGTGAAAAAGTGTAACAAAACCCGACATTGAAACAAACCGTAAGTCCAATTAACATACCCAATTAAAAATAAGAAATAAAAAAAATTATTAAATTCCAAAAGGACAAACTAAAATCCCCAAAACCAGCACTTCGAGATCCCACTCTGCTTTATTTGTTACGTTCACCTGAAAAGGAAAATGCAAAAGGGAAAGGGGTGAGAAAACTTGTCAAACATAAGTTTACTCAGTGAGAGTAGATTCCAAGAACCCGTGGATCTCTCACAACCAACTTTGCACTCAACCAAGCAAGTCTAAGCCTAAAACACACACAAACGAACTTAAGGCTCGCCATCACACATTACAACCAATTTTCCTATGCAACTTCAGCGACTGCTCCGCCGTCTGAGAGTGTGCGAGAGGTTCTCAACCCCTGATCTCTCCAAACACTTCTCACAATACACGACTTTTAACGTTCCGACTCAGAAGCTTTTGACGTACTTCCAGACGTAGGTGATCCGTCGACCGGGCATGGTGACGTGTCCAGCTCGTCACCATCCCTTACATGAGCACACCGCAGGATGTGAAAATAGCCCTCATCTAAACGCGTCACCCCTGTCTAACCGGTGTCTCGGTATCTCTACCACGCACAAACACTAGACATACAACCTACTCTTTTATGTGAATCGGTTATTATACCCTATAACGATCCATTAATTTACGTACTACAACCATCATATATCAATCAATATTATTATAGAACATAAGTTTTAGTCTCAAAAAAAACTTAGCATAAGCGAAAAGAAGGAGATGAGAGAAATCCTACACTAACCCTCACCTTAGCCTTGAAAACTAGAACAAACCTCCCTTGGACAGATTTGAAAGATTTGAAGATGTTGGTTCGTCGATGACACCTTTTCCCATGAAGACGAGCTACAAACTGCTATTTCCTTATACCGGTAGATAGATATACGAGTCTAGAATCCTCATGTGAAGTATCGAACAAGTCCAAGTCCTTTAGGTGGTCCAAACAACTCATAAACTCCAAACTTACATATCTGAAAATCTGACAGAACCGAAGATGCTCAGAGATGATTGAATAACTATAATAATAATCGTTGGTTTCAAGATCCCACCGTTTAGATTAAATATATGGATGTCCTCTAGCTTCCATCCAAAAATCATCCAGATCAGATAAGTTTTACCTTTCCAAACGTGTGTTTTCCTCTGACTGGTTGCAGATCCGTTCTGCACGGACACCTCTCGGTAAAACAGGCCTGAACCTTAAAATAAAACTATAAAAATGATGAACCTCTTTCACTGTTAGAGAGATGAGAATGATATTCACTTAACCAGAAAGTTTCACGACAATCAGAGGTCGTTTACCCATCCATTTGTGACGTCTCATGACACTAAACGAATATGTTTCTGCATAAGACTGCAACACACTTCTTTCTCCATTGATGGTTGACGGCTAGGGTTTCCTTCTCCATTGAGGTTTTATCACAAAATAAGAAGAAGAGAGAAAGGAAGGAGAGAAAATGTGGGTAGGGTTCTCAATCCCCACCTTATGTCTCCTTTTTATAATGGGCTCTGATGGACTTTTAATTAAAATACTTTGGGCTTTGCAATACAAAAACAAAATGGTCCGGATATCCGAGTTGGGATGTTATAACTCTCCTCCACTTAAAAATGAATTCGTCCTCGAACTCAAGGTTGTGATTCTCCCCTACTTGGTTTCCATCCAATCTTTGAAATGTTCAACTTTGTTGACAAGTCCATATGCATTTCCAATGCAATGAAGATGTCATAAGACCTAATTATCTTCCTGAAGCAGCTCTACTAGGATTTCGGATGTAAAACAATCAACCACACTTCCAAGAGAGGTAAACTCCGCATCGTATTCCCGTTCAGGGAATATGTATAACTCAAACGTCCATTAGAACTTACCATTCTTGCTTTCGTATGGTCTAATGCCCTTAGCTTCTTTCCCAAACTTCGCAAAAATCACACCTACGTTCCTTTAGTAGGTAACCATGAGCTTACACGAGTGGTCATTGTCTCTAAAGCTCTTTAATCCTTATAGAACGCGATGTGGTTTTGTCCTTAAACCCCGAAGTCCTTAGCGTTCCTTTTTCCTTATACAAAATCATGCGATTTGATTTGGTGACCTCTATTGACTATTATTCCATTGGTAGGTATCATTCTATTGGCACTCCTTCTTAGTTGTTCTTATCCATTGACATAGCGATAACCAGGTGACGCTTTCTTTGGGATCTCGTCCTTCAGATCCTGCTGATTTATATGCGTCCTTGGATCGATTCCTATGCGATCCAATACATAGTAGTTCCATTTCCCACCATGCTTCCACTGCGCCACTATGATGACTTCCACTCTTTTGCTTCTTAGTAGACTCAATGTTGCAGTGTTTTCTAACACTTCTTGTGGCTCGAGGTAGGCACCATTCTTGTACTTTAGAGTAATGTCTACCAAAATAAACATCATACACAACTAAGATGTCCAAATTATAGCTGATATCTCCCAATGCTTACGCCGAACGCTCATCCTTTGAGAAAAATCTCTCTTGAATAACCAACATTTTGTCAACCTCATAGTTAAAGAGATGTACGAATCTCATCTGTTAAACAAAGGGAAAATTCCTATAAAATACCTCAACTATTGAACTTTTTCCGGAAAAATACACAAACTTATTTGGCTCCCCATTTAATACACAAACTATTAGATGTTGTCCTTTAAATACCTAATGTTTCGAAAATCACAAATTTACTACCTAACATTTAACAGAGTTAAGAGATATGAACTACACCGTTAAAACTCTGGTTATTATATGTGAAAATACTTCTTTTACCCTTTGTAAAAATCGAGTATCCCTTTGAAAAAAAATGGAATTGGGGAAAAAAGATTGTTGAAGAACCCTAAAAAATTATAATATGTATTTTACAAAATTGAATAAATTTAATTTTACATCAACTTTTGAATCAGAACAAAAGCTTAATAACAAATTAGGGATACTTTTTAATCAGAATAAAAGCTTAATAACAAATTAGGGATACTAAAAAAAAGTTGCTGTAAGAGATCGTCGACTAAAACTCACTCCAATTCTCTGTTTACGAGATTGTTAAATTCCAAATAGGTACGTCTGAATTTTGATTTCGATTTGAACTTCGGATTTGGCGTTCTCGAACCCCAATAGGTATGTTTGAATTTCTTAGTACTTATCAATTAGTGATCGATATCTTCAATTTTTGCCCCAAGTCGATCTTTTGTAGTGCTTCTTGTTAATTAGTGATTCTATGGTTTCTAATTTTATAAGATACGTTTCTTCTTAGCTCCGATTTTGCCTCTGGATCAATTTTAAAAGGTTAGGGTTACTATGGTAGGGGAGAAGAAATCGATGGATTGGAGGCGAATCGATTTTATTTTTTCGACGAATTCGATGCGAAATCGATTCTGGAAAGAAATTGAAGAAGGAATCGATATTATAATGGGAAATGTCGAATCCATTTATGGAGAGAATCTCAAGGTTCATGAATCTACGGTTCCCTGAATCAATGTTGGCCACCAAACTGGCTAGTTAGAGCAGATGATGATGATGATAAATTTGTGGAATCGAAGTTCAAGAGGTTTCAGAACCCCATCGATGAAGAAACTATTATCGGATAGAAGAGCAAGAATAAAATCTCCAATTTGATTTTTAGATTTATTTTACTAAGGGAAATATTGTTTTTATATAATCTATAGTTAACCATGTGACTAATATTTAACCATGGTTTTAACGGTGTAGTTAAGATCTGTTCACTCTGTTAAACGTTAGGTAGTAAATTTGTGATTTTCGAAACATTCGATATTTAAAAGAAAACATCTAATAGTTTGTGTATTAAATGGGGAGCCAAATAAGTTTGTGTATTTTTCCGTCAAAAGTTCAATAGTTCAGGTACTTTTTAGGAATTTTCCCTTAAACAAATTGTAGGTCATCTACCACTAACCATCACAACCCTTCACGGTTGAGACCACGATTGAGCACCAACAAGTCATACACATACACACACTCATGCGTCTCTTTTCCAAACTCTAATGTGTCCTATCGGGGAAACTAACTCATGGGCCCTTAACAGGGGAAACAACTCATGCGCTCGATCGGAAAACATAGAAAAGAGAGAAATATGTATTTGATATTGGCTCTACTCCATTGCGGTACTCAGCCATGCAACTCGCGGTCCTACCGCATACGCTCGGATTGTGGCAGTGCCAGGACGAGAGGCTCTAGCTCACGCTGATCCTTGTCTTTCTCAACTCTGATGTCGCATCTTATACCAACTTACACATGCGAAGATACTACAGTTATTGTCTTGAACCTTGCACTTTCTTTGAAGAAACTGACACAACAAGCTGGTTAGGATTTACTCTGAAACCAGAAAAACATAACGACTATAAAAGAATAGACTCGTCGTGCTGGAATTTAACTTTGGAAATCCCCATCCCGATCTAACTTCGAAAACTTCTTTAAAAAAAATTCTATTTTTGAAACTTTTTACCTCAGGACTGCCTCCCGGGACAGAACCGGTTTGGCAAACCTATGCTCTGATACCAAACTGTAACAACCCGACCCTCGTAAAAGGGTAGAATCGTAAATTTACATACTTTTAAAATAAAAAGTCACTTTATTTCAAATAAAACCGTTAAATAACCAACATTGTAACAAACCGTAAATCCGGTTGACATACGCAATTAAAAATAAGAAATAACATAAAGTATTAAATTCCGAAAAGATAAACTAAAATCCCCAAAACCAGCACTTCGAGATCCCACTCTACTTTATTCGTTATGTTCACCTGAAAAGGAAAATGCGAAGGGGAAAAGGG
>OVBE01009195.1:1725-16302 GCA_900406425.1 Iberis pinnata | reverse complement strand
AAAATATTTTATTCCCCCCATGCGCGGTTAAGCTAGGCGAAAAGTGGGGAAAGTGGGATTATTTTCGACATTCCGAGGTAAAGATTATGGTATGTCCGAAAGTTTAGGACATTATGACATATGGGGTAATTAGTCTCCCCTTTTATGGCACAAAAAGTAATTTTCTCTTCATATAATGTTTCTGGTGATTTACTTCTTTTCTCACAACGTTTCCATTCAATAGCTAAACGTTTACAAAGACATAAACATAGTCACATATAACAAACGTAAAAAGTTTGACACAACTAACAATTAAAATAGCAAAGAGCAAAAGATTGATAGGATGATTAAACTTTTGGATAAACATGTCTTTGGGTACGAAAAATCATGGTCAATTCTAATCTTCTTGCCAAAAGAGATAAAGTTTTCTTTAATGGTGACAAAGATAAAAAATTTGAGCTTCTGGATTAGGAAGCATAGTCGTGATAAGATAAAAACATTACATAAACAATTAAAAAAATATATGCTCCAGTTCATAAAAAAATGTTCCAATTCATAAAAATGTCAATAGTAACAAAACCAATCACATAGAAAAAAAATGCAAACTAAATTATAGTTCTAAAATATAATTCTTGTCCCTTTATTTTCTACAAACATACAATCGTCGATTAAACTTTTGAAATCGTTTACAATCATTACTCGAAAAAGACTATATAGAATGAAGAGAATTACCTTAATAATAATAATAATTTTGTGATAAGTAAACTTATTTTTTGTGCAAAATTTTTAAGTTGAGTTCTTAGATGAAAACTTGGAATGAAGAGAATTACCTTTTGTGATAAGTAAACTAATAGGAAGGACACTTAAATCATGATGCTATCTCCCAAAAACTTTGGCCAGAATCTTCTTTTACTTACACAACTGTCATGTCTGATCCTATTTGTGATTATCACAAAAGAACAACTTGACCAATGTAAAAGTCTTGTTTTCAGTTGTTTAGCAACTTTATGTCCCACTTAAATCCATTTAGACCACAGAGATTAGAGAATGGAATCATCACAGAACATGAAGAAGAGAAACTTGTTGACAACATGATGTCTAATCTAGAAAAACATTGAAAAAACAGTCCCTTGTGAATTGCATATGGAGTTTATAGTCCCACATTCAATTAATTATCTCATCAAGACAAATTGCTCTCTTTTCCAGATGCTAAAGACAGAACCATGTGAAACTTTGTTTTAGTCTGTCCCACGCTTCAAGACCACTAGTTTCAATGTTTTTTCAGAGTTCTCAACCCATTCATTGATCTTTGTATATATATATGTATACATAACCCATTCTTCTACCATCAACCAGCAACAAGCAATCCAATAACTTGAATCTTTTTATACATTTTCAAAAGCTACAAAAAGATACCAAAGTTTCATATTAGAAAAAATAAAAATGGCTTTATTGAGAAGTTTATTGGGTGCCAAGAAGATTCTAAGCCGTTCCATGGCAACAGCCACAGTGGTGCCAAAAGGGTTTCTTGCAGTGTACGTAGGAGAGAGTCAGAAGAAGAGATATATAGTACCAATCTCATACTTGAGCCAACCTTCTTTTCAAGCTCTGCTCACTAAATCCGAAGAAGAGTTTGGATTCGATCATCCAATGGGTGGCTTAACGATTCCTTGTCCTGAAGTTGCTTTCATCAGTGTGACTTCACAGCTTCAATGATGATTTTTTCAATCCCTCGAAATAGAAATAGATTTTTTTCATTGTGTATAGAGGAATCTTTTTCTTTCATATTGAAGGAGTTGTTCTAAAAGTAGAATATGCCATTTCTATGTCAACAGATATGATCATGTCTATACATTTTTGATCGATCATTGAAAAAGAAAGACATATAACATTGGAAGAGATATGTTCATTATAACAAATCATGATTATTATTATTTTTTTTTGTAAACGATCTTCAATTTAAAAACTTATAATAGTACAAATATAGGCCCATTCATAATCCCAATTGGGCCCAAGCAGATTCATACAATAAAATAAGCTCACTACATAACCAAATCGGCCCAGTTTGTAAATTCTAAGCCCAGCCCAGAAACCACACAAACCCTAAAAAATATTCTAATAGTTTGTAAAGTTAAGAAATAACATGTAGAAGATATTTTATATTTCAAATACATATAAAAGTATAATATTTTCCACAATTTAATGTGTATGTATATACATATATATTAGTCTAATATAATTAAAATGTCTACATATTTAATAAATTTTTGATACACACACATAAAAGACTTGGAATTCACAAAAATGAAAAATAATAATAATTAGTTTGTTGAATATGAAATATGTGAAGTACCTTATAATTAACGTTATATTTATCAAACCATACAGTTATTTCCTTAAATTCCAAAACTATTTATAGAACTCAATAACATAATATGAGTGTGCTAGACAAATAACTTCACATCTAAAAAAACCTGATTCAAGCGCTAAATTCTTGAATTGCGAAAGAGATCTCTCTTTACCACCCGAACATTGTGTCAACATCAATAAGTCTATAGCATAAACAGTGTTAGAGTAAAAGTCTCCAGACTTTGGTTTTATCGGAGTAATCATCTCTACAATTATCACTTTCCCTTTTTCAGGTAGCCCCTTCCAACAATTTTTCAAAATCTTTATACAATCTTCATCCGTCCAATCATGCAATATCGACTGTCAATCATTTATTTTTCAAAACATGATTTAGCTAATTCTAAAGATACATTTTTTTTTTGTAATTCTCATATATATAAAACTTACTTTCATAAAAATGGCATCTCCTTTTGGAATTTCTATGAACATGTCTCCTGGTACATGCTCCACTCCTATAATTAGTAAATTTAACAAAGCAAAATGTGTAGGACGTAGCTCTTTAAACTAGCTAGTACTTCAATAAACAAATGATCAAATGTATAAAGTAGTTATGTACCTGGATAAAAAGGAGCAGTGGTTAAAACTTGAGGTAAGTCGAAATTAATACCCTTAATATGAGGATGCTTGAAAGTGATTAGACCCAATGCGGTTCCAGTTGCTCCTCCTACATCGACCAAAGTGTTAACATCTTCAAATCCTTTGTAAACTTCGAGAACGTTCTTCATAATCATGGTAGAATGTTCTGAGATAGCGCGGTTAAACACTTCAGCATAATTTGTATTACAACCAATGTATTCAAAAAGCCTCTTGCCATGAGCAGAGCTAAATGCATCTTTTCCTTCTAATATCACATCCTTGAGCTTTGTCCTATGAAAGTGAAGACATCTTTAATTTCAATTTAATATAGGGTTTATACAAAAATAAAATTTTATAAATTGGTTTAATCAATTAATTAAAAAACGTGTCTAATTTTCTCGGAGCTTAAAACGATATCTAATTATATCTTTTTAGTTAAATTTAAATATTTACTAAGTAAATTAAATATAGCTGATAAAATATATTCTAAATTTTTTCAATATATTCTAAATGTTTTATAGTATATATATATATATATATATATATATTAATTGTATGAGAAGATTTAATTAGATTGTTATAATAATAATAATAAGATAATATTAATATTACTTTAATTGTGTGTATAGTGTTATTTAAAATAGATTAAATGTTACAATAGATTTGAAAGCTTATAAATAATAATACAAGTATAAAACATCAAACTAAATATTATATGATAAAAATAAAAAGTAGTTAGAAGGCCGAAGATAACAAACTAAAAGAGTGTTATCGGTTATATAGTTTTAATATATTTATAAATCTATAAGAACTTGAAAGTTTTGGATTTTAAAATCATTTAATTTTGAATTAACACGATTTATCTCCGAGTTTGTATTTTTATGTTTTTAAATTCAAAACACTCCCAAATCTATTGAAATTCCATAATAAATTACTAAACAAATAACACAAGATTTAAACTAGTATTTACAGATGATTCAACAAATAACACATAATTTAAAAAAAAATTAAAATATTAATCCAGTAACACATAATCTTATTTAGATTTATAATCTATTAAAACTCTATAACCAATAACCCAAGAAAAATGGTAATTTGAAACTATCATATTATTATAACCAACGATCAATTAGTAGTCTGATTTTTTAATAGTAAAAGATTCATAATCAAAATCTTGAATCCTTTTTTTATACACAACCGAGGTATTGGCCTATTGCCTCCATATTTTTATTTTATTCTGAAAAATGAGCTCAAATTTCACAAGATCGTTATATATTTATTGGGTACTTATAATTTGTCTGGATAGTTTTTTATTTTATTCTAAATTTCATTGTATTGTCATTGATCAAGTTACCTCAAAAATAATATCTTTAACGTCCATTACCAATTGGGATCCCTTACCAATTTCCCATATCTTCTTGCCTTCTAACTATTCAATTATCCATTGTATCTAATTTTTGTAACAAATATCCTTTCTATTTCATATATATAAATTTTGTTAATTTTTTGTAAATTTTGATTTTGCTCATTTAATTAACACTTCTACATCTTCATAAAGATATACTTTTAAATATATATATGGAAAATAAGAAATGTGAAAGAAACCTATTTTATCTACATAAAAACCGTATAATTAGACACATTAATGAATAACTGAATAAATATGATTGACGAAATTATATAATATATTTATATTTTACCAGTTATAACTGTTAATGCTATATATTGATTATTATATTAGAAAAAATTAAGTTATTTTCTTATTCTGTTTTAGGCCCCTTTTATCTTAGATTCTTAGGCACGTCACGTAAAAGAGCAAAGCACTTACCAAGCCATGAAATTGACTTGGGTATGTTGCAAGATTAACAGATACGCCAGAGAACCAGAACCGTCACTATCTTTCAAGAAATACTTGCAAACCGGTTCAGCTGCGTATACCATTTCTGTATCTCCTGTCGAACCGGATTCGACCACACGACACTTCAAAATAGAATGGCTGACTAGTAATCGCAGCATCCTGTCCAGCAAGATCGGCGCCTCTGGGTTAATGGGTTTGGTTGGGAGACTATCCGTAATCTCATGTGGTGAGAGCCACGCGCCGTCGCCTGCAGCAGCTATAGTGTCGATGACTCCAAGCTCCAAGGCGGCTTTAAGAACCATAGGGAAGGCCAAAGTGTTGACGATACTCAAAGCTTGCAAGCTCACCAAGTTTTCATCAACGTCTTGAAGATGGTTTGACATTATTATTATTATTGTTGGTAGAAAGATTTAAGAAGATAGATTTCTTTGAGTGTGTGTTTAACCTTCACACTTATTGCTTTTTATAGGGGAAAATCTCACGTTATGCCTACCAACATTTAATTTTGCTGATCAATTAGCCTTAGTTATACCTAACATAAACATATTTGTTCACGGGGAAGAAACAAATATGTATACTATATAAATTTTTGAAAACTGTTTATATAAAATCTCAATTTCCACATTAAACATTATATATATATATATATATATATATATAATTTTACATTGTATGATTAATTATACAAGGTTCTTACCACAATTTATTCGTTTTTACTATTTTTGAAAAAAAATCGAAAAGTAAACATAACTTTTAAATTGAAGTCAAAAATTTCTCCATTTTTGTATGAATATTATGAACTAGATTAGGTCTCGTGTGATACGCGGGTATAAGTAAATTGTTTAGATTTAAATATGATAACTAGTGTTATTATATATTTTAATCGATGTTAAAATTAGAATTTAGTTATTATTAGTTATTTTGATCTCTAGTTTCTTTTTACAAAATTGTTAAAACTAACATCAACATATGTTGCGATTTTTAGGTTTAAACAAACATAAAAATGTACATATATTTTTTGCTTTTCAAATTATATTATTAATCTTTTATGTTATATATTTTTGTTATTTTAGTCTTATAATTTATGTATAAAATTAATATTCTTATTTTGTTATTATGTAGTTACCATTTAAATAGTAATAAATATTTCTTTTTGTTATTATATTATTTTAAAAAGAGTAATAAACTAACAGTAAGAAAGTTTCCATTATTTTAAAATACTACGTTGACACATGTCATAATCTTAATTAACAATGACATATGTCACCATTTATTTAATTATAATTCGCTTATGTGTCACATCTACGTTAAACGCGTTCCGGTTTATATAATAAGATGTTTAACTTTCAAATTTATGTTATTTACATCTAGTACTCGTATTTTTATTAACTTAACTATTGTGGTCATATAAAAATTAAATTTTACAAAATGAAACAGTTGAGTTAAATATGAAACTTAAATGACACAAATTTAATGCTGAGGATAATATTGCATGTTCACGTTAAGTTGAGATTAATTTTTTTTTTTTTACAGATTCCTTGTAAGAAAATTCATCTGAAAGTCCTCGATTTGTGATCATCTGCTTTGAATGGTAGGTTACCTTTTTGTCGTCTTTATTTATTGAGAACAAACAAAAGAATTACAAAAAAAAACTAAGAACTGCAAAAAAAAACAATTCCCGCACAAACAGACTCAGACGAGAAAACATAAGAAAACTTCAAAGAACACCTGATCATATCCAAGCCAATAAAAAAACATCCCCCGATAAGAGACAAAGATGGAGAAACCATATGAGACAACGACTTTGACGAAATAAAACGCCAAACTCTTACAGAAGATACTCAAACGGATCCGCTGAATTCGTGATACCGCCAAAACGTCTAAAGACCGAGACAACACTGGCAAGTAGAACACAATCATAGAGCGCCATAGGAAACCTAACTTGGTGAGGAAGAAATAAACTATCCAAAAACTTGAAACGGATGCAAGGATGGAGGAGACGGATTAGGCGAACATGAAGATTCATCTGATAACCGCTGAGAAACCAAGCAAAAACTATAAACAAAAAAACAGGCCGAAACCCTTAACAAACTAGGACTTCCGATCTAAAAAAAGCTAAACAAACCCAACTACTACGAAAACATGAGAAAGCACGCTTCGCCAAAACAGAGCCTAGCGAACCTACACCCTCTCCAATCCTGAAGAAACAGACCCACCCTTACCAGATGCGAAGAGGAACCCACTAAGCTTTCGAAGACAGGTCTGAGACTTGAGAGTCGACTACCGAGACCAAACAGACTACGGCTCAAACTTCCATATACCGCCGACATCGAAGAAGGGCAAAGCGACCAGGGAAAAGAAGCCAGGCGAGACCCGCAGTGAGGTATTCGTTCGCAAATGATGAAGACCGTCGAAGATCTCCCCTAAAGGTCGTTAGTTCCAGCGTCACCATCTCCTAGTTTCAGCTCCAAACCGAAATCACCCTGCCGCAACCAAAAACGGAAAGAAGCCAGGTGGATCACCAAAACTGATTAGATCTGCGAGAAGAAGGGAAACTAAGAAGCATAAAAACAAGAGGGAGGAACCGACGGCGACGCTAGAAGAACCGTCCACCATCGGTTCAAAGAAATTTTTTTATGGCGCTGCTAGGGTTGAGAGAGAAATTTTTTGGAGTTTTGATAAGAAAGGCGAATTCTAGCTCGCTTTGAATGGTAGGTTACTATATTCAACTTTGTTGTAATGTTGTAGTTAGGGCTAAATTAAATCACTTGTACGGACCTCGATGTTTGGGTATTTGATTTGGTTAGATTCAGTTTTTCTTTTTTCCTGGTTTTGGATAAAAAATTTAGGAGCCAAGTACTTTAAAATATTGGTTAGGGCTCGGTTGCATTTATTCGGATAATTTTTCATTTGATTCGGATTAGGGTTTGTTTCAAGAACTATTTGATTTTTGATCAAATGGAAATAGAATTTGATTTCGTTAATATTTTGTAGTTTAGATATATGTAATTATATGATTGTATATATAATAAAAAATATTTTTTATCTTTAGTATTTCTAAATCTAAGAATTTCAAAATTTGTCAAATGGGTTTCAAAAACTAACTAAAGAATTTCAAAATATTATTAGTGGATTTTAAATTTAAGCACATGGATTTATTTTTTTAGTGTGAAACGGGAGAAAATTCTCCCATATTATTAAATTAAAACCAAAAACACAATCATCCCGGCACAAGCCTTGTACAACCCGGCCCTAACAAATCATCACGAAGCATCGACTCAAAACAATCAGGAATTGAAACTAACATATGAAAACCAAGTGGCAAAGAAAAAGCATAGTTAGCTAAACTGTCTGCAAGACGGTTAGCCTCTCTATACACGTGTGAAACTCGGACCGTCCAGTCCTTCGATAAAAAGCCGTAGCACAAACGTGCTAGGAAAGAGAGCGGGTGAGAGTCTTCAATCCCGTTCTTCAGAAAACCCACAACTATCACCGAATCTACCTCTAACTCCAGATGAGTTACTTGTTTCTCCCAAGCAATAAATAATCCATAGTATACCCCCCACAACTCAGCTAATGGGGCTGAACAATAACCAATATTAAATGCAAAACCCGCATACCAATCGCCATTAGAATCTCTCAACACACCACCAGTTGCAGCTGAACCCGGATTGCCGCAAGAAGCACCATCCGTATTCAACTTAAACCAATTCCTCGTAGGCACAACCCAAGAAACACTCTGCTCCACCCGTGACCCTCTTGCACCCGATGCACAAAGTATATTGTGAGCCACCCATATTTCTTTCGACATCTTCAAAACAAAGCAAGTCCGGTCCCGACACTTCACAATCTCCCCAAAAACATTACCACACCTCCACTTCCAATTCCACCATAGAGTTATCGCAAATATAGTTGACCAAGCAATGTTATTCACCAAAGCTTTATCACCCAGATTTACATATATCCAGCTCAATAAATCAGACGTAAAGAACCAACCTTGTTTACTTTGCGGAACTATGCGTCTCCAAATACCCGCAACTGCCTCACAGTCCTGTAAAGCATGTATAATTGACTCATTACCAGCTCTACACACCATACAAATCCCCGATAAACATAGATGTCTTCTATGCCTCTCCATATTGGTCATGATGCTTTGGTGTGACACCAACCATAGAAAAATCTTCACCCTTTCAGTCGCTATTACGGACCATATACGATCATAAAAGGCATCGAGTGATGGTCCCTCAAGTCGCGACCGTGTAAGTAATTTGTAAGCTGAGCTTACCGTGAATTTGCCGTTGGACGTGGCTGGCCATGACATACGATCAAAAGCTCCGGTGACTTCGTCTACAACCATAGATAATAGCTGTTGCTTAAGATTCGTAGTGATAAAAGGATCGATAAGATCCCAACGCCAGCCTCGAGATCCATCCCATAAATCGCATACTTTCGTATCAAAGAGATTCGGCGGTAGTGCTATCAAACCTTCCTCCACCAAAGAGCATTCACTCAACCATTTTTCCACCCAAAAACGTACCCGCTTTCCATCACCCAACACCCAGCTTCGACATGGGACCACAACATTAGTAAGTCCTTCAACCACACTTCGCCATAATGCCGAACAATTACCTTTAGCCACAAGCCAAACATTGTCATCGACATTATTAATCTTATACTTACTTTTCAACACATAAGCCCAAAGACTTGAATCATCCCTCAACAGCCGCCAGCCTACCTTAGCAAGAAGAGCCACATTCATATCATTAGCTCGCCTTATACCCAATCCACCATTCATCTTAGGTACACAAACTCGATCCCATGAAATAAGATGTTGAGTCTTCTTCTCATAGCTACCCCATACAAAATTCCTTGAAGCCTTATCTATCTTTGATAAAGTTGATGCTGGAAATTTTATAGCACTCATGGTATGAACCGGTATTGATGAAAGGACCGCTTGTGTAAGCGTAACCCTTCCCGCCATGCTTAACATACGGCCCTTCCATCCCGACAAACGCGATGCTATCTTCTCCTCCACTTCACCAAATGTAGTCTTATTAATTCGTTTATGGAGTATGGGAAGTCCCAAATATTTTCCCAAATCTCTAGTAACTTGAATACCGCTTGCCGCACTAATAGTCGACTCCAACTCCCGACTCACATTCCTTGAGAAGAAAATTTTGGATTTATCTAGACTCACTTTTTGCCCCGAGGCAGCACAAAACTCTTCCAAAACACTCCGAATCACCCCAATCTGTTGAATCGAGGCTTCAGCAAATAGTATAAGATCATCCGCAAAACACAAGTGAGATAGAAGCGGGCCGCCTCTAGACAAACGGATTGGATTCCATTTCTTCTCCGCAATAGCTGCAACAATAAGATGACAAAGCCTTTCCATACAGAGAACAAAGAGGTATGGAGATAAAGGATCTCCCTGTCGAAGCCCTCTCGCAGGTTGGAACGACTCTGTCAACTCACCATTCCAAAGTACCCGCATAGATTCACCTGTCACACTTCGCATTATCCATTTGATCCATATCTCTGGTAACCGCGCTGCCTCTAAAGTATCTTGAAGGAAATCCCATCTTACCCTATCATAGGCTTTCTCTAAATCAAGGTTGAGGAGCATCCATCCTTTTCGTCCCTGTTTCCGACGTATCGAATGAACGGCTTCTTGTACAATCACAATATTATCTGTACTCAGTCGTCATGGGATGAAACTTGATTGTGCCGGACCAATCAAAGAAGGCATGACTCTTTGTAAACGCATCATCATAGTCTTTGTGATTATCTTAAATAACACATTGCAAAGACTAATAGGCCTGAACTGTGTGATCTTCTCGGGTTTCAGAACTTTACCAATAAGCACGACTAGCGCATCATTCAAACCCTGCGGCATCTCACTTGTCTCGAAAAATTGCAAAACAAAACTCGTGACTGACGGTCCCACCGTACCCCAACAATCATGATAAAAAACCAGCTGAAAACCATCACGTCCCGGTGCCTTAAACCGACCCATACTCCGAACAGCCTTCTCCACTTCCTCACCAAGGAACGGTTTATTAAGAAACAAATAATCAATAGCCGAGATCTCCTTAAAACCTTCCTTCGGCAACGTATTATTCAACATCGCCACATCGGCTAAACTATATAACCGTTTATAATACTCCACTACCAGCTTCTCCAATTCCAGCTTATCCGACACCCATACGTTCTCATCATTACGAAGCATATCAATCGCATTCCTCCTTCTTCGAATAATTGTGGATGTGTGAAAAAACTTTGTATTCCGGTCACCCAATGCTATCCATTTCTCCCTTGACTTTTGAAACCATATAGTCTCCTCCTGTTCTAAAGTCAAGTCGAGTTCCTTAACCAACTCAGTCTCCTTCCGCAGTAACTCATCAGATTGACTCACATCAAGACTTTCTTGCATTCTCTTAATCTCTTGCAACAACTGCTCCTTTTTTCGGAAAACATTACCAAAAGCATCATTATTCCATTGCTTCAATACTAACTGTAACTTACTCAAAGCTCTCGGCGTAGTGGAGGTGTGATCCCACGAACCCGAGATGAGATCATTAAAACCCTCATGTGAAAGCCAAGCAGCCTTAAACCTGAAAGGCCGCCTACTCGGGTCCCGACTCATTACCGACTAAGCTGGAGATATATGGGAGTATGATCTGAAGCTAGAAAGGGTAAGTGAGTCACCTTAGCATCCATCCACTTGAGCCGAGCCTGATCACAACACAACACGCGGTCCAAACGTTTAGCAATATAGTGAGCTGACGTCCGACCCCTTCTCCATGTGTAACCCCCCCCCACGAAACCCATGTCTATCAAGTGAGACTCACTTATCCATTCCCCAAAAGCCACAGAATCCAAAGACAAACAACCACTACCTCCAACTCGTTCTTCTACACGTGGAATGGTGTTAAAGTCCCCACCTACGATCAATGGTTCATTAATACTATGTATCCTGTCCTTCAACTCCTCCCATAACCCACTCGTTCTACTCACAGTCGGAGCAGCATACACTGCAATAATGTTGAGAAGATCCATACCTGATCGTATACATGCATGTATATACTGGTTTGACGAATGCACAATATCAACTTCACCAACTGTAGAACGCCACAACAGCCATAAACCTCCACTCTGTCCCACTGCATCAACTCGTTGAATTGTCAAACCCCAAACCATGACAAATTCTCCGAGCTCGATCACCACCTGCATGTGTTTCAAACACCGCTAAGACATCAGTTGTATATTTCTTCAAAATATATCGAATCGATCTTCGAAAATTGGGTTTATTTGCCCCTCGAAAATTCCATAATAAGCAATTCATCATCATTAAAATGTAATAGTGAACTACCAGGGCTAAACCCTATGCCATAACGGACTCACCCTCTTTCAAAGGTGATCCCATCATATCTCATGTATCTGGTAACATAGACGTCATAGTTACCAACTGCATACTCTCGGGTATATCCGATAACTGCACACGGTCATCAGTGGATCCTCTTCTCACATCCATATCCTGACCAAGTCCCTGTCCCATTGTAGAATTCTCAGTACGAATTCTTTTACCCGATGAAGGCATTCCAACCTCTCCATGAATCGGTCCAAAGATTCGTCCCGTACTAGAGATCTTCTGAGAAATACGATAACCATGGGTATCACCATGCTTACGAGAACCAGCTCCTCTCGGTCTTACCTCATGACGTACCACTTTCTTACTCGAAGGTCCCGTCATATCCCCACCTGGTTTCGAACTAAATTCGATATTCATAACCCTAGCCGACTCCACAGGGCACGTATTCTCCTTGTTCACACTATTAGATTGCTTCTCCTTCACCTTACTCTTCTCTTGCACTTGTGAATCAAGATGAACGAATCGGTTAGACGTCACAATCGCATTGCGATTCTTCTCCTTACCACTCCCTACCTCAGTATTAGTTCGAGCCGCAACTAACTTCGGTATAGCTGACGATAGATTATCAACCCCTATCTCCTCCCTTGGTGCACCTCGCCTCACATTCAAAAACCATATGTGGTAGTCTCATCTCTCTTCTCATTAGAGTCCATCGTTAGTGGTGTAACAATGGAACCACCAATATCATCAACACGTGAGCAATTTCTTACAAGGTGTCCAAATATACCACACTTGGTACATATGTTAGTCAAGCCTTCATATGCCACAAAATATCTCTCTCCACTAATCACCAAAGTACCAATCAATGGCTTTTTCAAGTTAACCTCGACGCATACTCTAGCAAACCGAGCCCGATCAAACGTGAGTGTCCTCGGATCCATTTTCACCGGTTTCCCAACTTCTTTAGCTATCCCCATCAAAATAGCTTTGTGATAGAAGTTAACAGGTATATTCATAAGACGTATCCAGAAAGGCGTAGTGACTATATCATCACGAAGCGGGTCAAAGTTAGGAGTCCATGCTTGTACCATAAGGTAACTACCGAAAACCCTCCAAGGACCACCAGTTAAAGCTTCCATGTATTCTCCTTCATCCTCGAATCTCACCATGAAAAAATTTCTTGGTAAATCCAACACGTGCATACCCCCAATAGGTTTCCACAACTCCCGCAACCTTTTAGTAAGAAGAACAATCGGCACATTACGGTCCAAAACCCTAACGATTAAGCATCTCTTCCATATACCATTCATCACATCCAACACCTCATCACCTATAGTAATTATCGGTTCACTCCCCTCCCCGTTCGAATACACCATCGACATTCTTTCTTTAACAAACGCATCATCCATTAATAATTCCGGCACCGGCCGACCACCACCACCACTACGAGCCACCCGTTCAGCCCACGTAACCTTCGGATCCGGTGGGTCATCCGGTGGGCGCTCCTTAACACTTGAATCCGTCATCATCACATCAGAATTCTCCAAAACCCTAGCGTCTCGTTCAAACCCTAGGATAACAGAGTTTTTGAGTTTCTTAAGCACATGGATTTTAAAAATGAAACAAGTGGATTTCAAAATAAATAAGTAAATTACATGAAAAAATTAAGTGGTTGTTTATTATCATACTAGTGTTATGCCGGTGCTATGCACCAGAAAATAAAATTGGCAAAAAATGTTTTGAACTTAAGACAACTAAAAATATAATTGGATTTTTCTCTAATAAATGTTGGTTATTTAATTTTTTAATTTGTAAACATAATTTGAAACGAAATTAGAATTTTATAAACATCTTTTCTTAATATAAATTGTTATTATCGAATATTTTATAATCGTGAAAAGGATAAAAAATATTTTATTGAATCATATATATATATACAGAGAAAAAACATAATGTAATATCGTAATGATATTTTCATAATTATTTATCTTTTAAATTATTGATTTAGCAAGTGGCTGTTAAAACAACTTAAAATGATATAACTTATCAAAATATATGAATTGTAAGGAAATTTGACTTTGAACATATATGCTTAAGAAATATATTGTGATAACAAACAAAAATTTAATTCAAAAGCTGGAATAGCTCAGTTGGTTAGAGCGTGTGGCTGTTAACCACAAGGTCGGAGGTTCGACCCCTCCTTCTAGCGAATTTTGTATTTTTGAAAAAATAAAGCATGTTAGGGTTAAGAGATTATGAAAATAATAATGTCATGTATTTGTTTTTTGTTTTGTAGATACCATTTACCCTTGAAAGCAAAAAAAAAAAAAAAAAACTAATGTCATGCACTAAATCCAAAAGTAAAATGTGTTATTAAAATCAT
>OVBE01009194.1:0-16304 GCA_900406425.1 Iberis pinnata | reverse complement strand
TATGCGTAAGTTTTTGAAAGCTAATTGTGATGGTGAAGCTTTGGCTGTGGCTGATTCCAAGCTTGGAAATGTCATCAACGAGAAGCTGGTTTGTCTTTTGTTTGAACTTACATTACTATTGACTCTTTGAGTCTCAATTCTGTGTTGTTCTTTAACTAATGAAAGTTTTTAATTTGTATGGAATGTAATAAATTGTTTGTAATTTTCTTTTTAAAAAAAAAAATAAAAATTCACCTAAGAAACAACTAAAATGTCCTACTAATAATCATATATTTTAACCAAAGTCCTTAAAATTGTCCTAAAACACAATTATTATTATTAAAGTCTAAGACCAACTCCATCAGTGATGTTTAGGGAGTTCTTAAAGGGGTGTTTAGAGTTAATTAGGCAATTAAATAAATAAAAAGGGTTATTAAAGTTAACATCGACCTATTTTTCTCAAGAGGTTCCGGCGATTTCACAAAAAAATTCAGAGCCCCACCATGAGTTTCCGGCGATACCACATCGAAATCAAAGGCGTAGAATAGTATGTGCTAGGAGCATGAAGATTTAATTGTCGATGAAGTGGATCTAGAGTCATTAACAAATGCATCTCGTAGAGACAATCATCGATCTAAACTTTTTGAGAATGGTGAGACAGTATTCAGGAATGGTGAGACAGTATTCAGGAATGGTGAGACAGTATTGATACATGTCTCTAACCTTTTTTTTATCCAGATTTGGACTTTGTACTACGTGAAGAGAAGAAAACCTACAATTGTTACTCTTTGATTATGATAATATGGAGAGAAGCAAAAGGTGAGTATTCATCCTTATGACTTGCTGTTACTCTTTGATTATATGTTTTTATTGATTGTTGAATATCCAGAAGCTTGAAGTGAAGAAAACAGCATTGGAATGAAGCAACCTGCAATTAATCATGATAATATGGAGAGAGGAAAACGTGAGTATTCATCATTTGTCTTATTGTTAATCTTTGATTATATGTTTTTATTGATTGTTGAATATCCAGAAACTTGAAGTAAGTCTGATTTTTGGGATGTTGAATTTGCTCAGTTAAGATTGGCTTCTTTTGGGATGGTCTAAAAATATATACAGAAGCTTGAAGTAAGTCAGATTTTTGTTTTATCCTCTATGAACATATGTCTTTATGTATTGTTAGAAACCCTTTCAAACTGGTTTTATTCTTAAAAGGAAAAGCATGAATATGACATCTGTTAATGATAGGTGGATTTGCTATGAAGAAACAAATGTTGGATAAAAGAAGATTCCAAAAATTGCAGAAATTAACCACAGGTTAGTGATGCTTGGTTGTTGTGGTTGAATTGCATTGTAAGTGGTTAATGAATTGATTAGATTAGTTTGGTATATGAATTGATTAGATTAGTTTGGTTGGAATATAATGAATGCTTGGTTGTTGTGGTTGAAATGTATAGTGATGAATGCATGATTAGATGTATATCAGAAACAATAAATTCACCTTTCTATATAATCTAGAATCTTAAACATAGCTAAAACACACCCTAAAACACAAACAGAAATTTAAACTTAACAAAAAAAAACTCATGGATCCAGCCTCTCAATCTGAAAACTTCACTAATCTCCTTAATAGCCAACTCCCTGAGTGTATGAATACCCCAGCCTTTTCAAGTCAATTCTCTGAATGTTTCAGTAGACCAGCCTTTGGTAGCCAACTCCATGAGTATGTGAATACCCCAGCCTTGCATAGTCAACTCCCTGATGCTCTTGAAGTTGTTGAGAGCCATAAGGAGATAAGGAAATGGTCTCCTCAAGAAGACATTGTCCTTTGTAGCTCTTGGCTAAACACAAGCAAAGATGTTGTGGTTTCAAATGAGCAAAAGCATGAAGCGTTTTGGAAAAGAGTTGCTGCTTTCTTCAATGCTTCCATCAAGCAAGCTGGTTTCCAGGATAGAGAAGCCATACACTTGAAATAGAGATGGCAGAGGATTAATGACAGTGTGTCAAAGTTTGTAGGCTGCCATTCCACTGCTTCAAGACAACGAAGCAGTGGCCATAATGAAGATGATGTGATGAGGGTGGCCTATGATCTATACTTCCAAGATCATAAGGTGAAGTTCACTCTTCGACATTGCTGGCTTGAATTGAGAAATGACCAAAAATGGTGTGCATCTACTGCTGGAAAAGGGGAACAAAGCTCTAAGAGAAGGAAATTTGATCAATGCATAGATTCTTTAACAGCATAGGAGGTGAGACCAGCTGGAGAAGGGGAACAAATTCTTCTCTAAGAGAAGGAAATTTGTCACGGATGTGTAAACTTTATGTGTTTATATGTTTGGTTGTTTGTTTAAAGTGACCACAAATATGAATGATTGGTGTGAAATGGATAAAGGGTTGTTGTTATGTGTCACGGATGTATTGTGTTGTCATAAATATGACACAAATATGAATGGTTTGGTTTTTAGTGTCATGGAAGTGTCAATGCTTCTTAATAATGTATTTTGTTGTCTCCTTTTATCAAACTTTGATGGTTCTTATAAATGCTTCTTCTACTTCATTATTCTCATACAAAACTTCTTCTCAAACTAAAATTCTTCTCCTTAAATTTCTCAAAAAATACAAAAAGGTATTATGTCTTCTTCTTCTCAAAACTTTGATTTTGAATTTGATCAACAATTTGAGCGATGTTTTGAAGACGAGTTTAATAATGTCCTCGATTTTCATCTATCTTCGAATACAAAGAAACGACGATACATAGAAAGGAACCGAGAAGAAGGACATAACCGTTTATGGAACGATTATTTTAGTGATGAACCAACGTATCCGTCCAATCTATTCCGACGACGATTTAGAATGAACAAGAGCTTGTTCATGAAAATTGTTGACTGTCTATCCGGTGACTTTCCGTTTTTTCAACAAAGAAGAGATGCTATCGGAAGATTTGAGCTTTCAGGACTACAAAAATGTACGGCAGCAATTCGTATTATGGCTTACGGTTGTGCGGGGGATATGGTTGACGAATATCTCCGGCATGGTGAAAGTACTGCCCTATTATGTTTGGAGAAATTTGTCCACGGCATCATATCTTTGTTCAGGGATGAGTACTTAAGACGACCTACACCCGACGATCTGCAACGTTTATTGCATGTTGAAGAATCTCGAGGATTTCCCGGAATGATAGGAAGCATTGACTGTATGCATTGGGAGTGGAAAAATTGCCCCACTGCTTGGAAGGACTAATATACTCGTAGTTCCGGAAAACCGACGATTGTCCTAGAAGTTGTAGCATCGCATGACTTGTGGATTTGGCACGCTTTTTTTGGTCCACCAGGTACTTTAAATGATATCACCGTTCTTGAGCGCTCACAGGTATTTGATGATGTTTTAAATGGTCGAGCCCCAAAAGTTAGTTACATTGTTAATGACCACGAGTATCGATTGGCTTACTATCTAACTGATGGTATTTATCCGAAATGGGTGACATTTATCTAGTCAATTACACTTCCTCAAGATCCAAAATCATCATTATTTGCTACAACTCAAGAATCTGTTAAGAAAGATGTTGAACGTGCTTTTGGAGTTCTACAAGCTCGATTTGCCATCGTCAAAAATCCAGCTCTTTTTTGGGACAAGGTTAAGATTGGGATGATAATGAGAGCATGTATTATTCTTTACAATATGATAGTAGAAGACGAACGAGATGGATACACTCATTTCAATTTATCAGAATTTGATCAACAAGAAGGAAACAAGAATGCACACGTCGATTATACGTATTCAACGGATATGCCTACAAATCTCGTCAATGTGATGGCAAATCGAAACCTAATTCGAGATAGATTAAAACATGACCAACTAAAAGCAGATTTGGTGGAACACATATGGCAAAAATTCGGATCAAATTAAGATTACATACTTCGGTTGTTATGGTTCAAAATTTAATATTTTCTTGTATGCAATGCATTTCGTGAATGTTTCATCTTTAATTATTATTTCTGATATGTAAAATATAATGTTTACAAAAATTTAAAAATTTAAGAATCTAAAATTTTTTTAATATAAATCTAAATTATAATTTAAAATATAATTTATGAATTGAAATCTATTTTGTGAAATCAAATTAAAAAAAAACTTTTTTTTAAGCATCAAAAGTAGTTAAACCATTGGAGGCAACAAAATTTTAAATCTAACCAAAAGTTTCTTAAACAATAAATTTCATTAAAAAATGTTTAAGCACCCTCCATTGGTGCTTAACCATTGGAGGTGCTCTAAGGACTTGTAAAATTGTCCTACCAATAAACATGCCCTAATGTTGTTAAAAAAATAAAATAAATAAACATGCCCTAATGGGGTCTTCTAGGTCCACTCTCTTTTATGTATTTGATATAATTTCATTTAAATCACCAAAAATTAAAGTAGACATCTTGATTCTGGAATTCTATATCAAGCAGGGGTGCTTACCTTAGTTTCCTTATCGTAGAATCCAAAAAAATATTAAAACAGGAAACATAGTAATAGTCTGAAAAGTCTTCTTTTGATCCTTTATGTCTTTGATATTTCAAGCATCGGCCATAATTATTGGGGAACTATACTCCTACAATTTTTCTTGTGATGGGAGAGACCATAAAACAGAACCCACTAGTCAAATTGTTGAATCATCTTTCATCAGAAGCTTAATTTTATGGTGAAAGCAGTTTGATTTTCTCTATTAGAAGAAGCGTCTCCATTTCCTTTATGCTTTTGCAATCTTTTGAATAACAATTGCATCATTTTTGCATGAATAACAATTACATCATGAATTACAATTGAATGACTGATCATTGTTTATGCCGTATATGAATAATGTTACACAAACAATTTGATATAACTTGATGTTGAATCCTTTTTGCTGACGTTACTTTTCATAGTTGCATGGTTAGTTTATGAGTATAACTGGTTATATACTTCGAAGTGGAATCATACGAGTAAGTGGCCCTAGATTCTCCCTCTTTTAACTTTTTGGAAATATTCTTCAGTTTCGGGACTTGCTTGTTTGGTGAGAGATCAAGAAAGTAAGCGAGGCAGTAGAGACTTCTTCATAGTTTTATCTTGGATTTTGTATTTGTTTAATTGTTGAGAAGAAGCAGAATGTAGACTATTAGAAGAAAGATTTATTCTCATTAATCAACAATGTATTAATTACAAGTGTTTATATAAGCTTGTGAACAAAAAAGTGTTTATATAAGCTTTTGCCCAATCATTAATCAACAATGTGTTAATTACAAGTTTTTATCAGATGAATAAATCAAACTTTGTCCAGTTGTTCCTTTAAAATTGTGTAGAACCTTGTGAGAAACTTGCATATGTGATTGAGTTGGGGCAGAAGTGAACTGACACGTTTATTAATTGCAAAAGAGCTGTCAGGTCTGGTTATAATCAAATACATTAACTTCCCAACTAATCATCTGTAAGGTTCTGCATTTTCCAGTTTCACACCAGTTGATGTAGAGAGTTTGTTATTGGGATCCACAGGAACAAAAGAAGGAAGACAACCTAATAAACCAACTTCAGTCAAAAGTTCAAGAACATACTTGTGTGACAAACATAAATGCCTTTGGAAGATCGAGCAATATCTAATCCAAGGAATTTTTCAGTTTACCAAGATTCTTGAGCTTGAAATGATGTTGCAGTTGTGACACAAAAGAATTTACATCACCTTTAGATCTACTAGCCACCAAAATATCATCATCAAAGACCAAAGCTATAGTGAATTCGGTTTATGTAATTTTTAGAAACAAAGTATGATCTCCATTAACTTTATGGAATCCCATGAGATGTAAAGTATGAAAAACTTCAAAAACCATTGCTTTGAACCTGTTTTAGACCATAAATCGAATTGTTTAACTTCAAAGCTGCATTAGGTGGTAAGGAGTACCCATGTTTTGCACCATATCCACAAGGTTGATATAATGTGTATTTAATGCATTTTATTCTTATTTTGCATTCATTTTAATTAGATTTATTTGCATTTAGGCATATATAAGATGAATTTAGGTATATATAGGATACATTTGCATATCATATTCATACAAAGAAAATAAAAGATAATTTTTTTTCTTATATATATATATATATATACATATATATGCAACAAGATACAAGATGATATGCAAAATAATATATGAACTTACATTTTCATGCACACAATTGTTTTTGGTGCGTGTATAAGAGCATTCACCTTCTTCTAAGAATCCCCTTTGCTCAATAAAATCTCCAAGAACTTTAGAATTTTCCAATCCGTTTGGCCCAATCACCAATGTGTTGATTAGGTGCTGGATTGAAAATGAGTTGTGGTGTTCGAGTCTTTGACCAATGTTAAATAGTGCTTCAACGGCTCGAGTGAAAGCAATGGCCAAACATATCACTACAACATAAAATATTACAGTAGTTAACACATACTCCAAATTCTTAGAAATTATCTTTGTAAATATAATAGATTTCTCAATCACAAAAACTACTAGATACTATACTCTATTAATGTAACTTGTTTTTCATATTAAATATACAAGTGAATAGGGTTAGCGTTTGGATATTTGGTTCGGTTTGGTTCGGTTAGGTTCTTTGGATATCGGGTAGTTCGGATATAGAGGATTAAGATCCATATAGGAAACCAAACGTTTTCGGTTCAATTCGGTTCAGATAGATCCTAGTTTGGTTCGGTTATGATGATAAATATAAGAACCAAACACATTCGGATCCGATTTGGATAGGATGATTGTACCCAAACTATCCAAAAGAACTGAAAGTATCCAAACTACCCAAATAAAAAGTTAAGATACATAATAAATATTGATAATAATAAATTATTATTATATAAAAATACATCTTCTGTTATTTGGATACCCGTTCGGTTCTCGGATAGGAACCAAATCGAACCGAAAACCATACATAATTTATAAATGATCTAGTTGGATAGTATCAAGTATCCATAGCACAACCAAATCCCTTTTTCGGTTCAGTTATTCGATTCCATTTGTACATAAAAATTAAAAATGAATAACTTACATTCGTCTCCTTGGTTTAACTTACATTCCAATTACATTCCCAATATAAAAGTTTAGCATAAGCTCTATCAAATTGTTCTATCCAAGACTGAGTTGCCATTGTCTTACCAATACAACTTTTTATCCAATAATTTGATCTATGCCCTATCCAAGTATAAGAACCTTCTATAGTAGGAATATCTTGCAGCCTCATTTGCTTTAGAAACCTCCTAAAAGCAGAAAAAGTATATTGGGGTCTTTTAGATCCACCTCTCTTTTTTGCATTTGATATAATTTCATTAATATCACCAAAATTTAAAGTAGACATCTTGATTCTGGAATTCTATATCAAGCAGGATGCTTACCTTAGTTTCCATTTCGTAGAATACCAAAATTTTTTAGAAGAGGTCTTGTTTCCAAGATCCCAATGACGCCTTAGCCTGTAATTGTTTCCACACTACAACGCAATCTCAAATGTGTATTCAACAAATTCCGATTTGGCAGAACAAAGTTAAAAAAAATGGAAAAGCAATTGACACAAGAGATTCAGTTCAGCTCAATTGAGCCTACGTCTCGCCGAGATTGACCTTGGAACTCACTAATGGATATGAATTGAGTTACAAACACAAAAACCAGAGATGCATTACAAAGAAATTTCCTCAAGAACACTCACTCTCTCTCACCCGAAAGAATTTCCCGTGTTTTCCAGATTTCTCACACTTCTCTGAAATCGATTCACTCATTAGTGCTTCCCAAAACCCAAATCGCATCATCTCTCTCATGAACCTGCAGCTTCCTTCATATACTTGAGCTCACCAACTCTCAAACCAACCTCAACGGCACAAACATAATTTATCATGACCATTAGAAGATAAAGAATATGAAGCTCAAAACGACGATGTTGCAAACTTCAATCAAATCTGCTAAACCAGCTCTGATTTTTTTGCCAACTCATATGAAATCAATTTAAGTGACCTTAGCATAAAGCCAATAAGCTGATTTTGTAAACCAAACTTCCAACAAACTTCTCCTTGGTTTAGAATCTCAATATATCCATTTCGTGAACTCGAAGCCTCGGAAACATTCCATCTCAGCCACCTAGCAAACCCAAGAAATACTTGAATTTGCTAACTGATAAAACTTTGGTGAAAGTATCAGCATGATTCTTATCCGTGTGCACCTTTGACACTTTTATCTCACCATCATTCACTTTATCTCTCACGAAGTGCATCTTAGTTGCCATATGTTTTGTCCTTTCATAATGAATGTTATTCTTGGCTAAACCTAAAGCACTTTGTGAGTCACAGAATATCTCAACTGAGTCTTGGTGATAACCAAACTCTTCACCCAATCCTTTCAACCATAATGCCTTTGAAGCTTCAGTCAGAGCAATATACTCAGCCTTTGTGGTAGACAGAGCCACCACTCTTTGTAAGGTTGATTTACAACTAATGACACAAGTTCCATACACAAAAAGGACCATGTAATTGACCTTCTCTTGTCTAGGTCTACTGCAAAATCTGAGTCACAATAGCCAAAGATTCTGAAATCTGAACCTTTTGTGAATAGTAGACAATTCTCAACTGATCCCTTTACATACCTGAGTACCCATTTCACAGCATTCCAATGGATCTTGATAGGCTTGCTCATATATCTGCTGATCATACCTACAGGATATGCCAAATCAGGTCGAGTTCCAATCATCCCATACATTAGACTACCTACATCATTAGAGTAAAGGATGTCCTTCATATATTATGCATCTTGATCTAGTTGGTCTTCATCAGCTGCTTTAAGCTTGAAATGTACTCCCAGTGGAGTATACACATCTTTGGACTCCTCCATTATGAAATTCTTTAAAACTTTCTTCATATAATCAGCTTGAGACATCTTCAATGTACCTGCTTTTCTATTTATGATTATAGCTATCCCTAGTATCTTCCTTGCTGCACCTAAATATTTCATTTCAAACTTTGTTGCCAACTAACCTTTGAGTGTGTTAATCATATTCTTGTCATTACAACTTACAAGCCACCAGCATGTCATCTACATAAAGAAGAACATAAATGTGAATTCCCTCTAATCCTTTAATGTAGACAAAATTATCATATATGCTTCTCCTGAAACCAATTTCTATCATGAAGCTGTTAAACTTATGATTCCACTGCCTTGGACTTTGCTTAAGTCCATAGAGAAATTTTTTCAGGAGACATACACAGTTTTCTTTCCCCTTTTCTTCATAGCACTCAGGTTGACTCATGAAAATTTCTTCTTCTAGCATGTAAAAAGTTGTCTTTACTTCAAGTTGTTGAAGCTCAAGGTCTTCATTAACCACTATGGACATCAAGTATCTCATGGATACATGCTTGACAACCCGAGAGAAAATTTCATTGTAGTCTAAGCCTTCCTTTTGAGCAAAACCTTTTGCTTAATTTGGTCTTATAACTAGGCTCTTCCACCCATGGTATTCCCTGTTTCAATTTGAAGATCCAATTGCATCAAATTACCATTATGTTCTTTGGCAACTGAACTAGATCCCATGTAAAGTTCTTATACAATGACTCTATTTCCTCATTAGTTGCTTTTCTCCACTTATATTTATTATTTTCATTCATGGCTTCTTTAAAACTTTGTGGTTCAACTGATGTGATGTCATCAGCTACTTCACAAGCCATATTCACGAAATCTTCAAATCTCTTAGGTGGTCTTATTTCTCTCCTTGTTCTGTCTCTGGCCAAAATTCTGATAGGTTAAGAATTTAATCCTAAACTAGTACTGCAAAGAACAGTTCAATGTAGCAAACATAGGTATCGAATTCACAGAGACCAGGTAGCACACGTTCAGTTTCAGTTTCAAATCTAGATAAAGCAGAATAATTAAGAGGTTTTTGTAACAAATCAAAACATAAATAGAAAATGGTTTTAAAACTATAATATAAAAGCGCTAGGCAATATGGAAATCCGTAGGTATTCAGGTTTAAAGTCAAGTTAACATGGAGGATTGGGATTGAAAATAGTTCTCAACATGAAAATCGAATAAAGAATAATCTCATCTGGGAGTATTAAACCCTATGCTTGAATTTCCAGAGACAAATTATCGCCGTCTTTAAAACATTTCGATCATGCAATACAATCAGATTCAATTGTTCATAAGCATTTAAAACAATAGTCTCGCAAGTAAAAACATTTATTCATCTAAATTAGGTCAGGTTTCTAAATTAAATCTCTTTGTATTTATCAACCTATAATCATGAACTAAGTGATCAAGCTAACTCATGCATTAAAAACAAATTTAGACTAAGAACCTAAGAAATTCAATCCTACGAAGTTAATCCTAACATTCAAACCTGGTTTCCCTAGGAAACTCTAAAACCTAACTAATGAAATACTCAGACATAGTAAAGCAAACACAATTCAATGTCAAAGTAGAACACATATTTGAAACAGATAAAATATATATATTAAGAATAAGGTTCAAAATTTCTTCTCCAAGATACAAGGTTCAGGAATTCTTCTCCCAGTAAAAGCTCTAAAAGTTGCAAAGTATGAAAATGTGTCTAATAAAACCTAAGCCAAAAGGCTTTTATAGTTCTAAAAAGTAAAAAATTTAAAATATGGAAATTGGGATAGGACTGAGGACTTTAGTGCAAAAATTGGAAAATTCAGATTCTTCTCGGGGCATCTGCCCAATCGGAAAGATTGCATAATTTCCCGATACTTCTTCAGTTGCTCGATCGATCTATTTAGCCGAAAACTTCCAGGAACATTTTCCCGATCGGGCACATGTGTTGCCAGATCGGGCACATCTGTTGCCCGATCGAGCACATGTGTTGCCCGATCGTGCACTTCATTTCTTCACTTTAACCACATTCTGAAACATCTGACATGCTATGAAATGTCATGAAATACTCCTTTAAGCTCTAAAATGACTCGAACACCTAGAATCCTGAAAAACCACCAAGTTTCAAGGAAAACACTCGGAATAATGCAGAATAGCAGACATAAATGCCTACTATTATTCATTAAAACCTAGTAATATCAACTCCCCCAAACTTAGATCTTTGCTTGTCCTCAAGTAAAGCAAAATCCAATCTAGAGAAGAGGTTTGAAATGGACCACACAGGAACTCACCAAATCTCAACAACCAAAAGCAAAATTTCAAATCCCAAAAGACACCGATCTAAAAAAACTACTTAGACTGAACTGTTTACCACCACTAAACTAATAAATTTTTTCCTACTCTAAATCACAATCAATAAAGTATCAAATCATATCAACCAGCTCTTTAAATTCATTTAAGTTCAGATACATGCATTTTCACCTATGGTATATCAATCAGTTTACCCAAGTACATCTTCTATCGAAATGTCCATACCAAACAGAACATCAACCGACTTCCAGTCTTGATACTTTTTCCCCCTTTCTCACTTCTTTTTTTCTTCTAAAGATTTTCACTTTTCTGCGTTTTTTTCTTTTCCTTTCATGTTCGCACTTTTCTGTGTTTTCATGATTCTTACTGCTTTTCAGCAGCCCGACAATGACTACGGACTTCTAGGTCACGCTTTCAACAATTTTTGTAAACCATTTTTTCTTGAAGAAGCTGCGTTACAACAACTTCTTCAAGGCCAAACTGCTTATGCAATGGAGACATCAAAGAAGTTCGGTGAACTCCAACACAAGATGGATACATCCTTTGGTGCAATCTACTCAAAGATAGACAATCTCACCTCCAGGGTAACCACTCTTGAAGGAAAAACTGCATCAACTTCAACTTCTGTGAATGATCATCTACCAGTAAAATCTGTGCAGAACCCAAAGGATTACGCAAACATCAATGCCGTCTATCTTGACAAGACGTCTTCTAATAATACTCCAACTTACCATCTTCTACACTGAGGACAGTGTGGACTTAGTTGGGGGGGATTCGTGTTTAAAAGAAGCTGAAGAAGATGAACCTGCAATAATCGATTCACAGAAGCCATTGCAACCTCCATCAGAAGTGATCACTAAACCATCTCTTGCTGAACAACCATTTGTAACACAACAGAAGGACGTACCCTTCATTCCACCACCATATGTTTCGAGGTTACCTTTCCCTTCCAGACAAGAAGGAAATTATGGCAAAATACCCTGAGGTTTTACTAAATCCATGAAGGAAGAAGTAACTAAAGAAATGGTAGAACCACCTGAAGAATGCAATTCCTTTATAATGACGAAGCAAGAAGACCCTGGTTCGTTCACACTACCCTGCTCACTTGGAAATTTCACTTTTGATGAATGCCTTTGTGACCTGGGAGCTTCTGTCAACCTTATGCCTATGTCCACTACCAAAAAGCTAGGATTGGACGAGCTTAAGACTTCAAACATAAACTTTTTGATGGCAGACAGGTCAGTTAGGCATCCTGTTGGCATATTGGAGAGCTTACCTATCAAGATCAAAGATGTAAGAATATTCACAAACTTTATGGTATTGAAGATGGATGAAGAGCCTAAGGATCCATTTATCTTCGGAAGACTGTTCCTAGCAGCGGTTAGAGCTGTAATCAATATCAAGAAGGGTCACATTAAGCTGAACATAGGGAGACGACCAAGGATGATCTTCAACATCAGGACGAAACCCAAGGACCTCACTACCCAAAGTCAGCTGGTATCTGAGAAGGAACTGGATGAAGACAATCCAAAAAATGGGTACTCAAGCGTTGAAACAGTTGAAGATGGATTGGGAAAGGAACCAACAAAGTCTAGAATGCACTGTGAAGTCTTCAAACCTGTTAAAGAACCAGATAAAGGGTTTCCAGAGGAGTTAGAAGAAATTAAGATATTGGAGATGTCCAAAGGTGAAGATAACTTTAAAGATCCAGGAAAAGGAATTCCTGAGTTCAAACTTCAACCTGAACGTGTGCCACCTCTTAAGCCACCTTCAAACATTCCAATCTCTGAAAAATACTTGGAGCCTCGAAACCGAACCTTGGAAATCAAGAATGGAGACCAAATGTTATTACTCAACAAAAGGTTCAAGTACTATCTTGGGAATGTGGATCCAATACATTCTAAGAAATTCATGATCAAAGAAGTACTTTCTGAGGAAGACAACAAACTTGCTGTCAAGGTTGATGAAAAACCAAACTTGAACTCTAAGGTTGACAAGAACTATGAAAAAGAGCATTCTCAGAAAAGACCTCGATTCTCTTCGGATGACCGTCTTAGGGTCATTAATCCTAAAAATAGGAAGTCAAGCTTAGTGACTTAAAATAAGCTCACTTGGGAGGAAATCCCATGTCTATCTTTGTATATATTTCAATTTCAATGTTTTTAAATTTTAGTACTTGATTTAATGCGTTTTAGTTTCATCTTGTTTTGGTGTCTTAGGTACTTACAGATTGAGTTTCGAGAACCTTGCAATGAGAAAAGAAATGGGGCATGAGTGATATGCAATTTTGTACACATTGATCAAACGCGAGGTGGTCCGGAACCATGCGTTTTCAATGAAGGAGATCGATCCATGCTTGCTCACGATTGATCTAAAGAAAGGTCATGATCGATCCAAGGCAATGCCAGGATTGATCTATCTATGGTCCGTGATCAAGCCGAGATCGATCCAAGAAAAAAGCCATGATCGATCCCAACACTCAACAATGATCGATCCAAGGAGAAGTCATGATCGATTCGCACCTCTACACGTGATCAATCCATATGCTAAACCCCACATTGAACCGGCCTATTGAAATTGCAATCAACCCGAGCAAAACAAGCACATTCAAACCAAAATAAGTGTTGATTTCGACCAAGGCATCTCTCAAAGACAAAGATACACCTCCATTGACCACTTGCCCACTTGCATCCGTTTACCCCATGGACAAAAGATCACTTCCATCCCCCATCACCTCTCTTACACAACCAGTACTAAGGGAGGTGACCACTCAAACTTTTCAAGATTCCTTTACACACCCACACCCCAATGTTCCCTCTTTACTCCTCCTCCACATACACCATAGTTACTCCTCCACCACAACTTCCCACTCACTACCACCTCCTCCAACTCGCCAATGGATCTATATAAAGGGAGTATCTCTCATTTCTTAACTCATCAACTTCACAATTTTCTCCAAAAACTTTTGGTTTCCCTAAGACATTTCAACAAGTAGCTTTGCTCTCAAGGGGATTTCTCAACAAGATCTAACATTTCAAAAATCGGTTTCACATCTCTTTTTCGAACTTACATCTTTGAAATTACAAAATGGGTTTAAACTTAAGTTTTGCAAAAATTGGTCTCATGCCTTCATGATCAAAAATGTTTTGGCTAAACCAGTCTCATGCTTGTAAAAATCGATTAGCTCTAAGGATAAAGAAGAAGTGATCAAACCATGAATATAACTTGTTGTTTGTTTAAGAATGCATATGTAGCACTTGTCGCACTCTTTAAGCGCTTGAACAAAACTCACACACTATCGCTTCTATGTTGCCCTTTTAGGAACACAATGCCGCACAACCATCAAGAGAGACATACGATTGAAGAAATCTATGGGAAGTTGATGCACCTGGACTACACGGGGTCAACGTTTCCCGATATCGAGACTCTGAACACTCTTGAAATCCGGAAAGAGATTCAAGACATGTTGGGGAAGATGATGATATCAACCATAGTCAACCATAACCATGAAGCATACAAGGAGGAAACTTGCATGTTCCTTGCATCCCTAGAGGTATCCTACTGTTTCGACGACATGCCATTGATGACACTTTTGGAGGTGTTATAACTTTCAAAACATTGGATGGGGAAACAAAGAGAGTCACTTTTGGGGACCTATGGGAAATCTACGGTTTTATGTGGATGAAGTATCAATCAAATAATTTCTAAATTGCTAAGGAGGAAGTGGAGTTTGTTTGGAATGAGATAGCAGCGGACAATTTTCAACACGGGCAAACAAAAAGCTCTAGCATCCGCCACCCAGCCGTTAGATATGTACAACAGATCCTAGTACATTCATTCTATACTAGGAAGGATACTGACATAGTAATCATGCAAGAACTGAGGTTCCTGCGGCTGGGTGTCGCTCGCCGGGTACGCGACTCCTTGCACAACCAGCACCTGTTCCCCAACTTAAGCCGACTACAACCTTGCCCCCTCAAACTGTTCTTAGAGGGACTATTGGGGTACAAAAATAAGGCTTTGGATTCGGAAGGACGGGACAGACCAGAGCTAAGCATTGGTGGGTGGATAACACCGATTTTTAAGAGGCTTAAGATACGACCTAGAGGACGCATCTACCCATCGAGACTGATGAACATGGATTACTTGGTAGAGACGCGATTCATCATTGGAAGTCTTAACTCATGATTTTGGTATCTGTTCCAGCTGGAATACCAGAGGCAAGGAATTTTCTTACTTCCCGACCCGGAAGGATCGCCTTCGATCGGGATCACAATCTCGGGTTCCATCATGACTTCTATGATTTAAGGAACATCATCTCACATATGACGCCCATGGGATCAACTGCTCCTTCTCGAACCTTCACCTAGGTGACTAGGCCGACCGAGGTCCATCCCAACCCCTCCTTCATTTTATGATCCGCTTTTGATGCTTTGATTCCTGTTTGCTCGTTGTGATTGCTGCTTCTGTTTTTTTGCTTATGTTTAAAATGTTTTTAATGCTTCCTCACTATCTTGTCCATCCTTGAGTCTAATCCACAATTTGGATTGCACAGAGACTATGTAATTCAGGTTTGGGGGAGGATTCGGAAGGACCCCTTTGTTAATGAAATCTTCTTGTTTGTTCATTTGTCTCCAATTTGCAATGCATTCATACAACATCTATTAGCATTCAAAAATCCATAAAAATCTGAAATTTTTCCGAAAATTGTTCTTCAAAAACAGAGTTTCATTTGCATTTCATGTAGTTTCATATAGGATGTTGCACATGCTTAGGGAACTAGGAAGGTGATAACCTTGTAAGTATGTTGTTTTCTCAGAAAGTGTTAGTGCCCTGGTTGTTAATTGTCTAATGCATCCTAAAATTGTCTGAAGTAATACCGCGCCTTACTTGGAATGTTAATTTGCATGATCACTTATCTCCAGAAGCATGTTGTGATTTGAAGTTTGTTCATATCTATTAGAACTTGAATTTGAATGTTTAATTATCANCCCACATTTGAACCTTGCCTTCTTTCAAACTCTGAATTTACTACTGAGTGGCAGGTCTTTTATGGAATGAGCTTGGTAGAAAGTGTTAGCTTCAAACTGACATGAATAGGGTCTCATGTAGTTCTAGTCCACTCTTTTTGGACTAGATAGGACTAGGTGGGAT
>OVBE01009193.1:0-16306 GCA_900406425.1 Iberis pinnata | reverse complement strand
TCACTAAATTAGATATCCGTCAAAAACAAAGCAAATAACAAATATGAAAATTTTACGGCTGATCCACTCCGCGCCCACCCCTAGTAGAAACCATTTAAAAAGAAAATGTGCTTAGTCAAAGAAACACTCTCAAGGAAAAATCTACGTATGATTTCGCTATCAATTCATTACCTAGGAAGTGTACTGCGTTAACATCGTCTACATCCTCCCAAGTTCCATCTCTGACAAGAAGTGAGGAGGACAAGACAAACCTTTAAGAAGGCCCATAAACAGACCAAACTCATTAACATCATCTAGAATTGCATATGCGTTAGGATAGGAGTTCATGGGCTAAGGTCCGGCACGAGCCTCGGGATCTGTTGGAGATGTAGGAGGTAGACCAGTGGCCGAAGTAGCCACGACATCGGTCACGATTGGAGCAGGCAGAGTAAGATCGATTACCGCATCAGTAGTTGAAAATATAGGTTCCTTGGTCCCTCAAATCTTCATAGGTTGGTTTCTCAGTGGAAGACTAGAGGCTGACACCTACCTCTTTTATCAGAACCATAGCCTGATTGGTGCAACCTATCTTGCATATGCACCACTAGATACAGGTCGGTTCTTAGGATGTTGACGAGATGGATTTTTCGGTCGCCGATTCGGGGTCGCTTCAGTTCAGCGCCGTAGTTCACTAATTGCATTGGCCTCTTGTTACCTTGCCTCATCGTCTCAAATTCTAACAGAGCAAGAAAAAAGATCTCAACTAGCTACAAATAGCGAGACAATCACTGCGGTTCACATTATGTAGCGTAATAATTTCACGTCGGTACAAATCACGATGTTAGATACTTACCCGCAATTATAAGCGAGATCACCTTTCGAATTCGCTATGTAGTAAAATCTTTCCAAAAGATCACGTCAACATCCGAGATGCCCTTGAGCGTGTCAATAAAGTGCGAAGAAATCGACTATAGGAACAATAGGTTATGCAAGTGATAATACAAATATTAATATATTGCTAGTCTGATACGTCGAAAAGAAAAACGAATCCCTAAATCTATCAATATGAAGAAACCAACTCCCTGGATATGATCTCTGAGTATCGGGAACCGATTTACCATCCTCTTTGATGAGGAAATAATGATTATTCCATTTATTCACTATGATGTGAGTATCACTCCGTAATTTATACTTAGGATTGATGCAGATTTAGTAAAACCGGTGTGGAACTCACGCCCTCGATATCTTTGTTATTCTTATTCGGGGTTGTCATCACCTCAAAGTTGTCAACATCAAGTGTAATACCGACCACAGCAGCCCGCACAAGTGCGATTATCAAACTTTGCATCCTGTCAGGCATTAGTTGATAGAGCAATATTGCGACGAGCGCAGTACGCCACGAGTAGCTTGGGCATTGGCAACCATAACTTAGCGTGCACCAAGTACTCCTCAAATACAAGAATAATATCCGACCGAAGTAGACCACGACCGATCTTCCGGAGATGGGATTATATAATCGATGTTACCGGGAATATGGATCTCAATAATCATCATCGCTACTTTCTCTACAGTTGATTTCGTAGGATCGATCCTAGTCAGGTCGTTGTCATTATTCAAGATGGCACCTTCGCAGTTAACGCATTGCTGCCAAAGACAAAGTTTCCTCTTGAGGAACAAATCCCGATGACGGCGGAACAATGGATTCTTCTCTATCGATGGTATACCAAAGTCAAACCCGAAACATCGACGTCGGTCAGAATATTCGACGTGGAACTCAACATAACGGAGTTGACAGAGTTTATGAAATATAATGAAAAGCCAGAGAGATAAGGGAGAGCAAAAGTTTTACCTTTTTAACTCGAAGTAAAAAAATGATGGATAAATGGCCGTACTTTTAGGAGGCGGCAACATATTTCTAAGCGACCACGTAATCAAAGCTATCAGATTTCTAGCTCAAGTGCTAAACATCTCACGGTTGTGAGTTTTTCCATCTCGTTTAGAATCCTGGCCACCGTCAAATAAAATAGAGTAAATTTCGGCGGCCGTCCTAGATACCATCGGCGACTGCAGGCGCTTTGAACCTAATCGGAGTTTTTCGGGACTCTGGATATCAGGGTCATAAAAAAATAGGCCCTGCAAACCTTTTGTTTGAATTGGGGATTGAGACGACTACCTTTTTTATAGATTAATAGCACTACTCTTTTAAATGTCCATGAAAAGTCAATAGAGTGATAACCCTCGCCTTTTAGAGCCACTTCGAATAGAAAATGAGCTAGAAACTAAAGAAATAACATAAATCACACACACATATATATATATATATATATATATATATATATATATATGTAATCATCGTTGCGCTCCTTTGGTTTTTCTAGTATACTCTGTTAAGCCCATGGACGGACCTAGTAAGAGGTTTAGTAGGTCACTTGACCTAGGAAAATTACTAATAAAACCAAATTTTGTAGAAAATTACCTTAAGTTTCAGTGGCTAAATTGGTAATTCCTATGCCATAACCCATCCAAAACCAATGTTCAAGTCTCTCATGTAACCTTTTATTGATTATATACTTATCTTTTTATATTTTCAACTAGGTAAAATTAATTTTTGGGACCGTCACTAGTTAAGCATAATCATAAATGTTATCATCCTCAAGAATAAAGTGGTTAATTATGGTAATCAAGGGTTTACTTTAAATTTGGATGCCCTTGTATTGTTCTTTTGTTGCTAGTCGTTCTTCATTTTTGTGATCTTGATCTCTTAGGTTGGCAACTGGGAAAAAAAGAGACAATCGAAACTTAGTAACATAAAACAAGAACTTGGGAGACAAAATCATATGTTATCCTTAGTAATACCGTTTACTTTATTTTTGCATAATAATGATGTTAACTAAGTGTTGATGAATTGTTAAGAATGTTGTTTAAAATTTTGATGTTGGAGTTCTTTATCAAAAAAAAAAAAAAACAACATAGATCTTAGTGGTGCATTTTATGTGGCTCAATAGTGACTCAAAGTTGGAACAAATACGCCAATACAATCCCAAACAAAGACAAGGGCTAGATAATTTCTTCAGAAGCCAAAGAAACTTCAACTTCAAACTTATTTCCAAGGTACCGTTCTTTTCTTTAGTTTTTTNTTTTTTTTTTTTTTTTTTTTTGTGGTTTTATATTTATGCTTCTTATTTTTGACATTAATATTTCACCAAGACGGTGATTTAAGTCTGGAGAGTGGATTCGTGACTAACTAATGTGTAGATTTTGATGTTTTCTTTTCTTCTTTGAGTCTCATACATTGTATCAAGAATTTATATTTATAAATGCTAAAACAAGCATTTCTTTGTGTATTTAGCTTTAGGTTTGAGTTCTTTTTTTTTTTGTACATATAGGATGCATTAGTTTTGAGGTCGGGATTGAGACTTTGAGTTTGGAATTTATTATTGTTCATAGGATATATGTGTTTGTTTTGTGGTATAATATAAACTACATTTAGTGTTTGGTTTGAGTTAGTATATAAAGCAACATTGTACAGCTTGATTAATTAATGAGAAATAAGTTTGTTTTACTGAAATGGTATCAGAGAATAACAAACTTTTTTCTCTCTCCTAATCATCTTCTTTCTTCCGCGCTTTCTTCTTCAAATTCACCAAGAATTTCTGTTTTTCTCTTCTTCTTTTCTTTGATCGAGTGTTCGATTCATCATTCCCCAGGTTTTTCCGTGGTCAATTTCAGATTCTCATCAAGATTTGAGCAAATATTGAGCTGAATTGATCAAGAATGGTTACACGCAAGTGTAAGTCGAAGTATCGTACCAAATCACTGGATTCAGTTAACGATGAATTCTCCGCTTCGCCGAATTAGAACGATCACAATTAAAGCTCGATTCGTTTTGTTTTTGCACCTGAAGTTCCTCCTTTCATTGAGACTCAACGTCACCTCTCTTTTGGTCATTTCGAGGTATCTAACTCTCCTGATAACATTCATTCGCCATATCATCTTCTTAGTACAGATCATTCAGGCTTAGTTCTTACTGCTGAGTTGTTAGAAGGAACAAATTATAGTACATGGTTGATCGCGATAACTAATAATTTAGAGGCGAAGAATAAAATGGGATTTGTTGATGGATCAATTGCAAAACCAGATGAATATGATCCTTACTGTAGAATATGGCCTCGCTGTAACAGTATGGTCAAGTCCTGGCTTCTTAGCAGTGTTACAAACAAAGAACATTTATGTTAGTATCATCTATTTCAAGAATGCTTCTGACATTTGGAAAGATCTTCATACACGATTTCACAAATCCAACTTGCCTAGACTCTATAGGTTGAGACATCAATTGTCATCTCTTCGTCAAGGCAGTTTGGACCTATCAAGTTATCATACTTAGATTCAGTCTTTATGGGAAGAATTGTCAAGTGTTCAAGTCTCTGTTCAATCTGTTGAAGGTTTATTGGCTGGAAAGGAGATAAATCGCACAATATTGACTTTCTTATGGGGATGAATGAGAACTATGATAATATCAGAAGTCGTATTTTGATGAAGAAAATTTTGCCTTCAATGTCTGAAGTGTTTAATCTTCTGGATCAAGAAGATAGTAAAAAATCCATTTCCAATGCTGTCTCAGGGGATGTTGTTCCTTCTGCTTTTCATATTGTATCAACAAAAGGTCGATCTTCTGGTGATAATTCAGGTGGCAATCAGAGAGGTCCACCTTCTCAGAAACATGAAAGACCTTTCTGCACTTTCTGTCATAAACTTGGTCATGTGGTGGACAGATGTTATAAACAGCATGGTTATCTCAATAGTGTTAAAGGGAACAAGAAACCACAATCAATGGTTGTTAATGCTGCTATAGGGGATGTTACCATTGGTTGTCACTCTTCCACAGAAGATTTATCACCAGATCAGATACAACAACTTGTTTCCTTCCTTAGCAGCAAGCTTCAGGTTCCTAGTACTACATCCAGTCCATAGGTCCACTCTGTTTCAGTATCTCAAAGTCTTCCCTCTTCTCATCCTGGCCCAACTCCTGGTATTTCTCAACATTCAATCTTCTGTTCTTTCACATGAGTTGCTAAGCCCTTTATTTGTTATGTTAACAGCAACATTCCTGCTGTTAATACTTGGGTGATAGACTCAGGAGCTACCAATCATATTTCTCATGATAAATCCTCTTTCACAACTTTCAAACATTTACTAAACACCACTGTCACTTTACCAAATGGTATTCTTGTGAGCATTGTCGGAATAGAAGATGTTAATATGGGTAGAGATTTAGTTCTTAATGAGGTCTTATACATCCCTCAGTTCAAGTTTAATCTCCTAAGTGTCAGTTTCTTAACTAGATCTAGGAAGTGTCGTATGTGGTTTGATGACGCATACTATTCTATACAGGATCGTATTCAGGGATCAATGATTGGAATGGGTAGGCAAATTGCTAGTCTCTACTTTCTGGATATAGATTCTTTTACTTTTTCCAGGTACTTAATCTTCTTTTCTCACTGCCTCTGTTTGTACTTCAGATTGTTGGCACAAACGTTTAGGCCACCCTTCTATGTCTAAACTCTCTTCTATGCATTATGTTTTGAATATTTCAAAAGAAAATAAAGAATCTTTTCATTGTAAAATAAATAATCTCAGTGCTCATCCGTTTGATCTCATTCACATTGACATTTGGGGTCCCTTTTCTACTCCCACCTATGATGGTTTTAAATATTTTATCACCATTGTAGATGATTGTTTAAGAGCCACATGGGTATATCTTTTGAAGCATAAGTCTGATGTGTTAAACATTTTCCCTTCTTTTGTTCAAATGGTAGAAAATCAGTTTTCTTCTAGAGTTAAGGGGGTACGTTCTGACAATGCTTGAGAATTGAATTTCACCACCTTTTACCAATCTAAAGGCATCATCCATATCACTCTTGTGCAGAAACACCTCAGCAGAACTCTGTGGTTGAGAGGAAACACCAGCATATCCTAAATGTTGCAAGGTCCCTTTTCTTTCAATCACAGGTTCCTTTACCTCACTGGGGGTGACTGTGTCCTTATTGCAATCCACCTGATAAATCGTCTACCTGCTCCAATTTTATCTGATAAGTCTCCTTTTGAAGTTCTCACAGGCAAACAACCAGATTTTACTCAAATCAAAGTCTTTGGTTGTCTTTGCTATGCTTCAACATCACCCAAGCAGAGAACTAAATTTGATCCTCGTGCTCGTGCATGTGTCTTTCTTGGCTATCCCAGTGGCTATAAGGGCTACAAGCTTCTTGATTTGCAAACCAATGCAATTCTCATTTCTAGGGAGGTTTTTTTCCATGAAGAACTTTTTCCATTTGCTAAAACAGATCCTTCCAATATCACCTCTCCTTTTCCATATTTTTCTTCCTCTTCTCCTTTGTCCATTATTCCTTCTGATTCACTTGCTTCTTCCTTTGTTCCTTCAGTAGAGATTCAGTCTCCTGCTGATCCTACTTTAGATGTTGCTTCTCTTGATCATCACTCTCATAGGAGAAGAACTAAACTTGCTTATCTTCAGGATTATCATTGCAATTCAATGCAAGCTTCTACTCTTCATGACATTCGTCAGTATCTCTCTTATTCCTCTCTTTCTCCTTTACATTCTGCTTTTGTTGTTTCTCTTGATAACTCTACTGAGCCTTCTACCTATACTGAAGCAAAGAAACATCCTGATTGGTGTAGTGCTATGGAAACTGAGTTGGCTTCTCTTGAAGGAACAAATACATGGTCAATTTTCTCATTGCCTGAGGGTAAAACTCCCATTGGTTGCAAATGGGTTTATAAAATCAAGTTTCACTCTGATGGCTCTACTGAAAGATACAAGCCCGTTTGGTGGCCAAGGGGTACACACAATAAGAGGGGGTTGACTATATTCAGACCTTTTCTCCTGTTGTGAAGTTAACTAGTGTTAAATTGCTTATGGCTTTATCTGCCATTCATGGTTTTTCTCTGCACCAGTTGGACATATCTAATGCTTTTCTCAATGGGGACCTTGATGAAGAGATCTACATGAAATTGCCACCAAGATATGCATCTAAATAGGGGGACTCTTTGCCTCACAATGCTGTTTGTAAATTGCAAAAGTCCTTGTATGGTCTGAAGCAGGCTTCCCGACAATGGTTCTTGAAATTCTCCTCTACTTTGCTTTCTTTGGGATTCACACAAACAAGTGCTGATCATACTTGCTTCCTGAAACTGACTGCAGACTTGGTTTTGTGTGTGCTTGTTCATGGGGATGATATTCTTACCATTTCCAACAATGATACAGAGGTTTTTCTCCTCAAGCAGCAGTTGCAGTCTTTCTTCAAACAACGAGATTTAGGTCCTATGAAGTATTTTTTGGGACTGGAAATAGCAAGATCCTCTGCTGGAATTCATATTTGTCAGCGTAAGTATGCATTGGATATCTTTGAAGAAAATGGCCTTCTTGGTTGTAAACATTATAGTGTTTCAATGGATCCAAGCATTAATCTGTCTTCTGATGCTTGTGGAGACCTGGTTGATGCAGCTTCCTATCGTCGTCTCATAGGTCGTCTCCTGTATCTACAATTGACTAGGCCTGACATCACCTTTGTTGTTAATAAGCTCAGCCAGTTTTCACAGTCAAGACGCAGGATTCATCTTCAGGCTGTTCATAAGTTGTTACATTACATCAATGGAACTATGGGCAAAGGTCTGTTTTATTCTTCTCATGCAGAACTTTAGTTACAGGCTTTCTCATACGCTAATTGGGCTTCTTGCCTTGATACAAGGAGGTCTACTTATGGTTTCTGCATTTTTCTTGGTTCTTCATTGATTTCTTGGAAGTCCAAGAAACAACAGGTAGTTTCAAAGTCTTTGGCTGAGGCTGAATACCGGAGTCTCTCGGTTACAAGTGATGAATTGGTTTGGTTGACACAGTTTCTGCAGGAATTGCAGATACCTATGGCTCAATCAACTCTGATTTTCTGTGATAATACAACTGCTATACACATAGCCAACAATCACATGTTTCACGAGAGGACCAAACATATCGAAATGAACTGTCATAGTGTCGGGGAAAGGCTGGTTGCTGGACTGTTCAAGCTGCTTCATGTGAGGTCAAGTTTACAACTTGTTGATCCTTTTACAAAGCCATTATATCCTGCTCCCTTTCATCATCTCATTGGAAAGAGGGGTCTCCTTAATATCTTTGTGACATCTTGAGGGGGACTATTATTGTTCATAAGATATATGTGTTTGTTTTGTGGTATAATATAAACCGCATTTCGTGTTTGGTTTGAGTTAGTATATATACCAACATTGTACAACTTGATTAATTAATGAGAAATAAGCATGTTTTACTGAAAGAAATTATCATGTGATGTTATTTCCTTGATAATACAGTGACAATTGTTAGGGTAATGTTTTCAAATGTTTGATGGAGTGCCTTTTAAAATCTCTAGCTTATACATTTGATACTTGTTCAAGACACGCCTATTTTAAAATTAATACTAAACAATTTGAACCTTGAGAGTGTGAATTTGTCGCTTATGGGCTCAAGATTCATTGTCATAATATCTATAACCCCAATCCTAACATTCTTTTTATTCATAATTTGATTGCGAGTGAGATCTCTCCAGAAGGCATAACACGAGAAAAATTCATTAGACTAAAATTCATTTTGTTTTTTTTTAAATCAGATTCCCAAACCATTTTTTCATTTGTAAGTTGTTTTGTTTGAGAATTAAAAGAAAAAGAAAAAGAAAACAATGAACAATGGGCTGGATAACAAAGAAAAAGGCCTAAAAGCAATGAAAATTAAAGGAGTAATGGGAAAGGGAACGTATAGAAAGATTTAAAGAACTAGAGGAGGTTATAAAAGTTGAGTGAATAGTCTCTAAATGAAAGAAAACAAATATCCTTAAAATTTAGGGTAGAAAATTGGATAATGAATGTGAAGAAAGAACCTGACCTTAAGAGCTGAAATACCCTGGAGCTAAAAATGAAAGATTCAAACTAAGAAATGCCAAAGTTAAGTTGAAATTTTTTTGAAATAGGATGTAAAAGTCGATTTGATTTGAATTGTATGCATCAATTGCTTTTTGTCTTCCTTGTTTGGGTATGGTGTTTACATTACTACTTTTGGAGTAAAGCCACCTAAGAGATCTTAAATGTACTTAAACCGATTGGTTTTGATATTTTTCCTCTACATGAAATCATCTTGTTCCAATAAAATAAATGTGAAAGACTAGTGAATAAAAAGATTTAACGATGATAAGTGTTTAGACTAGAATATCGTTGAAATAATTGCATGACGAATTGTTGACTGAAACTTCCTTTTCTCCATGGATATATCATGTGAAATGATTTCACTATGCTTGACTTGATTTCTCGCGATAATATCCCATCTTCAAACATCTTTCTTATGTTAGTCTTGTTTGTTTGAGGACAAGAAAAAAACACATCTAGGAGAGTTGATAAGTTTATATATTATATGTTTTATGTCTTGTTTTAATATGGCTTTAATTCAGGTTTAAGTTTACTAGGATTGCATTTATCATCATTTAAATCTTACGTCTAAATTTTTTTATTCTTTTAGGGTCTTATACTAGTAATGTGTGAATTTGCATGTTTTTTTTATCTTTATATGTACTTTATAATGTGAAGAAGATTTGAGAGTAGAAAAAATAGCTTTAGGAGCTTGAAGGTATAAAATTTTAGATGTAAATGAGCAATCACAGATGAGTGGGATCAAATCACTTGAAAATCTTCCCATATTATATGTGGTGCAATAGAGACTTAATTTGGAGGTTGATTTAACTTATTCCAACTGACAATTCAAAAGGTATTCTCAATTTGGTGGAGATTTATCCAGTTCAACAACCTAGACCATTCTACTCGGCACCCGTCAAGTCAGCCTATCCTGACCAATTTTAACCCACCTACAACACCATCTTGGCACCCCTCCCCTTCAGCTCGGAAGCCGCAAACACCTTGCTTCCAAGATTTTTCCAAGTCGACTCGGTATGTCATGGATCGATCTGATCTTTTGCATCATTAGTCTATGTAGGCCAAAAACTTTATTTTCACTCATGCTGTCTTTTATTAGAGTTAGTTTAGATCCAAGATCATACAATATTATGTGGGTTGTTCTTTATGATAATTTAAATCTACTAAAAGATTTCTTCAGTTCTACTTTTAATTATACATTATGATTTTTTCTTCCTCGTCTTAGGAGCTAGAATCGTTGGATTTTGATTTTGATTTTATGGGATTAATGTTTGGCATTTTGGTGATTTAGGTAGATTCTTCATAATTAGTAGATTTTAATGCTTATCTTTGAAAGTCAATCTTGTTCATAAGGAGTTTCTTTTTTAGAAGGAAGTTTGATAAAATTGCTCAAAAAATTATAATGAGTTAAACATATCTAGCGTATGAGAATAGTTTATTAGGTTATGAGCTTACTTATATTACATACTAATCATATGATAGGTTAATGAGAATTGATCATTGATTTTGAGTGGTATTGTGATTAATAGTATGGAAATAGGTTAATCTTGCTTATTTTTCTAGTTCATGGTAAATGATCCTTGACTTTCATTGGTATTGTGATTTATTGCTTGGAAATTTGGTAGTCGTGCTTATTGTTCTGATTCAATAATTCATTTAAATTGTTATTAGCCTTAGAACATTGACTATTGATGTCTTAATTTTCCAATTTTCTAATTGATGATCCTCTTGCATTATCAGTTGTGTTGATTGTTAAATATTGGTGCTTTATGATTTTTTATTGCTAGATCCTTCAATTGGGGATACTTAATGCTAGTTTTGAATTGATAAATTGAGGTTTAAATTTTATGTTTTTCTTGTTGAAGAATTTATATGTCTAACCATTGGGAGTTGATCAATTAGGATAATTAGTGGATTTTATTGGAAATATTTCGTAATGCTCATTGATTATGTAATTGGGAAGGCCAATATATGTTAGATAGGTTATTAGTGAAATGGCTAGTGTTAAGAGAGTGGATTAGGTATATTTGTAAATTCCATGTTATATATCATTGATTAATTTGATTTCTTGTATTGTTGGTCGATTATATTTATAGTTAGGCCATTGATCCAATGATTTCATCATTTTCCTTTTGGCATATTTTTTCATTACATTACTTAGTTGAAAGACATCATATCGTATTGCCCTAGGTTAGTTTTTTCCACATTATTGGTGAAGAAAATTTGGTCTATATGGATTTGATGCCCTCCATGCTAAAATTATTGACATTACCATGATTTTAAACTCTTAAAGAGACAAAAAATCATTTCTTTAAGTTTTGAGTATGCTTGTGGAGAATCATCCTAAAACATAGCCAACTGCATATACTTTCTCATTTAATTTCAATGCTACAAGTCTATTTTTTCCCGTAATTTCAAAAATCCATTAAGTGTTTCTCAAAATTGTAAGAGAATTACATCCTAGGACTATATGCAAGTGAACCTATATAAATTTAAAAGTAACTTAAAGTAGTATGAAAATTGATCAATAAGGAGAAAATAAATGCCTAAATTGATTAAAAAATGCATATCAACTCCCCCCATTCTTGTATTTTTCTTGTTCTCAAGTCAACCAAAAAAAAATCTCATAAGAGAAGTTGAAAGGTAAGGGTCTCATAAAGAAAAGAAAAATTCATAAGTCTATCAATATGATCCTCAATGTAATATCAATACATCATTATGAAATAATCTCATAATCATTTATCCATCTAGCATATCAACTCACTTAAATCCATACCCAAACATATATCATTCAGACACTTATTTGTTAATCAACTTTCTACATCCAACTAGATTGGAAGTCAACTCTCGTGTATGAGTTTCATATCAAATACAATTGGCTTGGTCAAAAAGACTTTTAAAATATGAATTAAGATGGGCTTATTGAAGATGCATGTTGCACTAAAAAATAGAATGCTTATCATCAAACATAACTAAGAGAGAGAATAAGTAATTGAGGTATCCAAAACCCATCTCAATCTCGAACTTGCAAAACATACCTCAATGATCTAAATCCATCCATCATTTCAACATTTTTCCTATATCTTATAAGTTTTACTTTCTTAGGGAATTTTGCTACATTTTTATTTTTTAAAATCTAGGCTTTTCTATTAGAAATATCTCTTACTATTTTTATTTTATTTTCTTTCTACTTTTATGAGAATAAACTAAGCCTTAGATAACTTACTTTACTTTAGAATTTATCATTCCAATGTATGAATCTAGTGTTATGGATATATGAGACTATATATTTCTCAATCTAATATATAGGGTTAACTTCTATATATGAATTTAACATATATGACTAGTCTTGAGTACTTGAAAGAAACAACTAATTTCGTGAATTTATCTGTAAGAAGATTAGGTAATCTTTTTAAAATGTTATGTCCATGTATTGATTGTCGCAATATGTGACATCAACTATTAGAAAAGTAGTTGAGCATCTAGTGATTAAGGGTATGGATGAAAACTAAATGAGGAATTCTTGTTGGAGTATTCATGGTGAAAAAAGGGATGATACAAGAGATAGTGTTCATGAATCTGAAATTGTGGCATTCAATTTGTTTGAGAAAACTTATTTTATGGGTGATGGTAATCCAAATTAATTGAATAACTTTGAGAAAAAATGATAATGTTGCAACAATAAAGGAATTTGAGTTTAGGAATAAGTTAAGAGAAGCCGAAAATTCACTGTACTCTAGTTTTCTTAAATACAAAAAAAATTTCAATCCTAGGACTTTACTTAATAAAAGTAAAAGTGGAATGTCTGAGAACTATGTTGATCAGTTGTTGATGTTAGTTCATGACATGCTACATGAAGGTAATGTTCTTCCAAAGTATACAGTTACAATCAAGAAATTGTTTTTTGGCTATGACATCATTCATGCTTGCAATAATGATGGTAACTATATAGGAAGAAATTTGAAAAGATGGAAAATTTTCCAAAAAGAAATGATTCAAGATGGAAAATAGAAAAACACATTACTGAGGTAAGTAAAGGTAGTGTGTCCGGCAAAGTTCCTTAGATATATTCCAATCAAGGACAGATTTAACATGATTTTTAGATCAAAAGGATGCTTAAGAATTTACGTTAGCATTCTAGCAATGCCATTGATAATCGTACAATACGACACCTTGTTGATTCTTTGTCTTGGACACAAGTGAATGATACATGGCCACAATTTTCCGTTGAACCAAGAAACCTTAGACTATGTATTTTACATATGGGATGAACCCTTTATCCATTCAGAACACCAAGAACAACACATGGCCAGTGTTGTTGGTGAACTACAACATGCCTCCAACTATGTGTATGAAGGCTAAGAATATAATGTTGACTTGTTTGATCCATTATTTAACAACATATATGTTTACTTAGTGAGGATGATATAATGTGATACCTTGTTGATTCTTTGTATTGGGAACAAGTGAATGATAAATGGTCATGCTTTGTTGTTCAGCCAAGAAACCTTAGACTATGTATTTCTACAGATGGGATAAACCCTTTCTCCATTCAAGACACCAAGTACAACATATGGCCAGTGTTGTTAGTGAACTACAACACACCTTTAACTATGTGTATGAAGTCTGAAAATATAATGTTGACTTGGTTTATCCATTGTCAAAGAAGGGGAATGGTGCGAAAGAAGATTATGGAGTCATAAAAGAGATTATACTTGTGAACCTTCATATGAACTAAGCAGCATATATAAAAGATTCATTCATTTTACATTCTCGAGCAAAACATGTATTCTACTCTAGATAATATGACTCTTTAAATTGGTATGTTGTTATGAGAACACTATTTAAAAGCAATCATGAGTTCGAAACAAAGGAGAATATTGTTCTTGTACCAATGGATGTCTAAGAAGTTGATGATTTTGACATTCAATCTTTTGATGAAAGTTTTTATGTTAGGGATGATTGTGAAATGACAATAGTGGCAAATTAGTACATTATATTTGTTTGATTTTTATTGTTTTGTTAGTAATTATAAACTTGAGAGTGTTTCATATTTTTTATATCAGCAGCTAATTCTGGAAAATATATTACAATTTAGGAAAAATATATTTAATTTTGATTAATTTTTTTGTTATGATACAATAAACTAATAACATAATGGTATAGATAAAACGCAATTACAATATACAAAAAATGCTATGTAAAAGGAAAAGCATAGCTATTAATAGGTTATTAATAACAATTTTCACATGCTATTATTAAAATGTACAATTCGAACAACATAAAGTGGTATTGTTCATTTATTAACCATAGTATGAATACCACTATCTTAGGTCCCACACTTATTATCACGGGCGATGCTACATCGTTTTCTATTGTGCTATAGAGTCATCATAAAGTGTATTTATGATGTTATTAATACCCTTATTTCTTGTAGTGGGTTTAGAAAAATGAAGTTTTCAAGTGTTTCAACGTTGTAGGCTTCAGTTTCCTCTTCTATCATCATTTTCTCGTTAGCGTCTAAGTGGCTTCTATTAATATCTTGCATATCCATACAGTTCTGAGAGTAATTCTTTTGGTTTGAGCTCTATTTCTTGTCAAGTAAACATACTTACATTGAATGTTTAAGGTCGAGTTTCTTGGAGGTTTAAATGAACGAATTCATACATTCTGTCTCCATGGAGCCATCCAAACTCTCTTGAATGTTGTTCATATATGGAATGATATTGAGGTTGTCTCTAAATTTCAAAGTTTTTATGAGTGCATGTACTACAATGTTGAACTGTTCTCCAAGTCTCTTAACTTTAAATCGTGTTATTATATTCTTTCTAACTTTGGATACATTTGACCGATATTTAGTTGGATCGATGACCACATCAGATCCATACTTTCTGAGAAGTTTTGCAGTTGACACGATAATCTAAATACCTTCACATAAGAATTCTAAAAGTCATATCATGGTCACTAGGTTTCCTCTTAACCATTCTTGTAAAACTAGGTTTGCAACTTCTCTTATATATTATACTATGTGTGGAACAAGAACTGTCGCTGCAAGTTATTGATTGGAACCATTCACAAAAATTAATCAAACTTTGAAATGCAAAAAAAGGGAAAAAAATATTTTTCATCAATTTTATGTTTAACTATTTTTTTCCAAAGTATGCAACTTTTCTCGATTGATATATAATGCCTAGTTAATATATGTACGAGAGTAACAAAATTATCAATTGAAGATTCATTTAAAATTTTCAAAATTTTATTATAATAGAAAATAAAATTACTTGAAAAGTCAATTTAACATTTGACAGACTCTATTTCTTTGCGACTTTTCCTCTATGCCTTTTATCAAACCCTAATCTCTGCAACGATTGGTCGCCGGGTTGCCAACCCCTTTTTTCTTGCTTACAGGTGTGTGTAGTGGTGTGTGGTTGTCGGGATTGGCTGCGGTTGGAGAGATTTGTGGTACATAGCGTTGCTCTGGTGTGGGTATGGCGGTTCTAGCCATCGCTTAAAGCCGATAGGCTCTGCGACTGATATTACTCGGTTTTAACGCTTTCTAGTGAGCATTTATGTTTGCTATTAAGCGTTATCCGAGTGTTTTCCTTGCAATTTGATATCCTTTACAGGTTTTCTAGGTGTTTGGGTCATTTTGGAACAAAAATATGGATTCCTGCACGAAACGGATGCAAATTGATATATGCAGATGCAGAGTGCAGTAGAAGGGTCAGAAGTTTAGCAATGTTTGAAGATGTTCCCACCGATTGATGAAGCTGAAATTTTGACACAAGATAACAACATGAGTTAGCTTTTATATGGAAGTTGTTTGAAGTCGATCCATCGGTGCAATCAAAAGTTATGGCCGTTTTACTGAAGACTAGTCAAGCTGACTCGCAGAAGAACATCGCGCATGAATACAAAGAAGTGCCCGATCGAGCAAAAGCTCATGGAATACCCGAGAATAAGTAGAAAATTTCCAAAATTTGCAATCAAGTCCTCAAGTTTACCCCAATTTTCTTATTTCAGTTATTTTATTTTTTAGCCTATAAATACATTATGTTTTAGGTTTTTAGAACTAAGCTTTATTTTATTTATGAGAGAATTACTGAGGGAGAAAAAATTCTTGAACCTGTATTTGGAGAAGAAATTCTGAACCCAGATTTTAATATATTTATTTTACTGATTTCCATTATGTGTTCTTCTCATAAATTGATTTGTGTTTGCTTTGAGATGTCTGAGTAGTTCATTAGTTAGGTTATAAGGTTTTCCTAATGGGAAAACAGGTTTGAAATGTTAGGTTTAACATTGTAGGATTGAAATTGATAGGTTCTTAGTCTAAATTCGT
>OVBE01009192.1:0-16308 GCA_900406425.1 Iberis pinnata | reverse complement strand
TCTAAGTAGGAATGGAATCAACATCCAGTGATGTTCCATAACAAGCTCCAAATCCAGTCATCTTCAGCGTTAGAACCTTACTCATTATAGCTTTTGTAGCATTAATCCATTTCTCTTTGAACTCCGGGGTGAGTAAAACTCTAAACTTTGAGAAGGGCTTTGAGAACCCTTTGCTTTTTACCTTATACTCAATGATTTCCCCAACTATTGCTTGAGGGATCAAAGTTACTTGAGACTCTTTCTTCACCAACTTTGGTTTCACTTTCACCTTCTCCTTAACCTTTGGAATGCTATTCCTTGTTGAGATTGGAGGTTCTTTGTGTAGAACTTCAGCAACTACACTCTTAAGATCTGGTTCAATAGGAACTTCATTCTTCACCTCTACCTCTTTCACCACAGTTAGCCTAAAGATCCCTTTTGAAGAAATCGCTGGATAGAAAACTCGCTTCTTGATATTCTTCAGAGATATTCGCCGATTGGGTAAATCAACAACAGCTCCTACGATTGCAAGAAAGGGTCTCCCAAGAATCAATGGCTCATGTGAATGCTTATTCGTTGTTAAGATGTGGAAATCAACAGGGACGAGGCAATCACCAACTTGTACTAAGAGATCCGGGATAAAACCACTAGAAGAGATAGTAGAATCATTAGCAAGTGTGAAAGTCATATGAGATGGTCGGATACCAGATAATCCCAACTGTTTTGCAACAGTCATGGACATGACGCTCACATTCACAAAGAGAATCTATGAATTCCATTCCATTGATCAAACAAGGAACTAAGAACTCCCCTGGATCTTGTATCTTGTGAAGCTTACGAAATGAATTTGGTTAGTTACCTATTAGTTCTTCCTTCTCGAATATTTTACTAGATATCTCAGGTGCAACTGGGTAGGGAATCTTTGGTTTATATAAACGAGTATTTTTGGGAGTTCCAGTAATTGGTGGACCGATCGGTCTGGCGTGGACCGATCGGTCTGATGCATCAGACCCAGAAATCTCTTTTGGACCGATTGGTCTGGCTTGGACCGATTGGTCTGGCTTGGACCGATCAGTCTGAAGTGTCTGTATTACTCTGGAGCTTTGGACCGATCGGTCTGGTTTGGATCGATCAGTCTGAGATGTTCGTATCTTCTGTCCGATTCGGACCGATCGGTCTGAGTCTCTGCAGTGATTTTCTTGGTCGATTTCAGACCTGAATCATCTCGTTTGTCCCCCAGCTCTGCTCCCTTTTCAATCTCATATTCCTCATCAAATAGATTTGCAACCAAAGACTTACAATAATTCTTCGGATTGTCTTCAACTTTCCCAGAAAAAACCAGCTTGTCGTTTCACAGCTTCAGAAGTTTGAGCAACTTGCACATCCAATTGCTTTACATGAGTTGATAATGCATCAAATTTATGATTTACATCCTTCACTTCTCCTTGGATCAATGTTTGGAACTGTTGTTTTCCTTCCAGCAGTTGCTTAAACATCATCTCAACTGAATTACTTGGTTGAGGTTGGGCTTGTTGGAATATAGGCTGAGAGGTTTGTAGAAAACCGCCTGAATTAGAATTTGGCACAAAGGACTTTTGCTGTTGAGGGTAGTGTTGATCTTGGGGGTTCTCAACATTGGTACTTCTCCAAGATAAGTTGGAATGAGTCTTGTTAAAACCTTGATTGTAACCTTGATTGTACACCCTTTGACCTTGAGCATTGATGTAACTTACTTCCTTCTAAGCTTCACCAGTGTTCAATTCTTGAACCGAAAAGCAATTAACTTCAGAATCATCTACATCACTAACCTATTTCTGAGATTGACCTTTTAAAAACTGAGTAATTAGCCCTTTTATCTCTGAGAATTCTCCTTTCAGCTATGAGATCTCTGAGTTAGCAGCTACTATCGGAACACTTGTTCGGCGACCAAACTCTGGGCAATGATTGCTATTACTAGCTGCTAGATTCTCTATCAATCGATAAGAGTCTGGAATCGGTTTCTGCATAAAGTCTCCATCACTAGCTGTATCTAAGGACAGCTGATACTTTTGTTCAATTCCTCTATAAAAGGTATTGAGGAGATTTACATATGAGAAACCGTGATGTGGACAATCACGAAGCAGCTATTTGAATCGTTCCCAAGATTCATAGAATGATTCTACAGGAGTTTGATCGAAAGCATAGATCTTGTTCCTTAAGGAATTAGTCCTAGTAGTAGTGAAGAACTATCTAATAAACCTGGCTTTGCAGTCATCCCAGGTTATGATAGATCTTGCATGTAGAGACTTCAACCAGCGAAGTGCTTTGTCAGCTAAGGAATGACTGAACAAACTGCAGTGCTTAAAATCGCCGGTTACTCCATTGAGTTTGATAGTGTTACAGATGTCCCCAAAGATGTCAATATGATTCATTGGGTGCTCGTGAGGTAAACCACTGAATTGGTTGCTGCGAATCATCTGAACAAGCGAAATAGGGAATTGGTATTCCCTTCGCTGAGGTTGAGGGGGTTGGATGGGATTCCTATTAGCATAGAATGTCTGAGGATTTTTGTACGAACCAACTAGAGGATGGTTCTGAGCATTAAGCTGAACATTGAGCCGATTAACTCTCTCCAGATCTCCATACAAGACAAAGTTCCTTGCATCTACGTTATGAGCATTTGGATTTCCTGGAGGAGCTTGGTTGTTATTAGCTCCTTGTTGGTCTTGTGGCACTTGATTACCGTTACCACCACCTTGTCCTTGGTTAATGAGTTGATTGAGTCCAAAAACTGGTGGTTCGTTTCGACCTTGGGGTCCGTCCGGAATGACTAGATCAACGTTCCCAACCATTCGACTAGATGAGCTTTCGTTTTTCTTGATTTTCTGGTTTGAGCGTTCTATTCTTGCAAGTTCCGAGTTACTGAGGCCCCTGGAAACGGCGCCAAAATTGTGATAGGTCATGAATTTAATCATAAACTAATACTGCAGAGAACAGTTCAATGTAGCACATCAAAGGGTATCGAATCCACATAGACCAGAATAGTATAAGTTTAGTTTCAGTTTCAAATCTAGCTAAAGAGAGAATAATTAAGTGGTTGTGAATCAAAATGGTAAATTGAAGACGATTTAAACTTATAATATAAAAACGCTAGGTATTAGGGAAATCCGTAGGTATTCATGTTTAAAGTCAAGTTAACATGCGGGATATGGATTGAAAAAAAGTTCTCAACTTGAAAAACGAATAAAGAATAATCTCCTCTCGGAGTATTAAACTCTATGCTCGAATTGCCAGAGATAAACTCTCGCCGTCTTTAAATCAATTCGATCATGCATTGCAATCAGATTCAATTGTTCATAAGCATTAAAAACAATACTCTCGCAAGTAAAAACACTTGATCATCTAAATTAGGTTAGGTTTCTAAATCAAATCTTTTTTGTATTTATCAATCTATAATCATGAACTAGGTGATGAATCTAATTCAAGCATTGAGAACAAATTTAGACTAAGAACCTAACAAATTCAATCCTACAAAGTTAAACATAACATTCAAACCTGGTTTCTCTAGGAAACTCTAAAACCTAACTGGTGAACTACTCAGACATTGCAAAGCATAAACAATACAAAATCAGAGAAGAACACATAATTAAAATAAGTATAAATATAAAATAGGGTTCAGAAATCTTCTCCACAAAGGTTCATGATTCTTCTCCCAGTAATTCTCTCAAAGATAAAATAAAGCTTAAGAAATAATAAACCTAAGCCACAAGGCTTTTATAGTTTAAAAGAAATAAAATAAAAATAGGAAATCTTGATAAATCTTGAGAACACATGTGCAAAAATATGGAAAATCTCCAAATTTCTCGCAAGAGGCTGGATTGGCCAGTCTGGGGCTTGATTGATCGGTCTGGCTTGCACCTGCTTCATATGCGAGGCAGCTTGACCAGTCTTCAGTAAAATAGTCATAAATTTTGATTGCATCAATGGATCTACTTCAAACACTTCCATATGAAAGCTAACTCACGTGGCTATCTTGTGTCAAAATATCAGCTTCATCAATCGGTGGGAACATCTTAAAGCGTTGGAAAGATTATGACCTTTCTGCCGGATTTTGCACCTAAATATGCCAATTTGCATCCAAAAAACGTCCACCTAGAAACTTGTAAAACATACCAATTTTGCAAAGAAAAGCTCGGATAATGTTGAATAGAAAGCATAAATTCTTACTATAAAGCGTTAAAACCGAGTAATATCACCGATCATGTTCCCGAACCCGAACATGCGGCCCTTCGACTTCTTTGTTTCCTGGAAAGAAAAATAAAATAAAATAATATTAGTATAAACAATATGTCGTAATTAATTTAGATATTACTTACATGAGAGGCTACCTCATACTGCGTCTCCAAGGGGATGTCAACATCATCTGGTGTCACCTGAGTAGACTGGATATCTTCGAGACATTTTTTAGACGTCTTGACCAACTCCCGAGCAAGTGGGTCCTGAATCTCTCTGATCATCTTGTTTGTGTGGAGATCCTCTATTATCTCAATAGACAACGGGTCATGGTCAGTCTTACGTCTTTGTTTAAAAATTAAAAGTTTTATGTTAATCGAATTAATTGAACTAAAATTTTTTATTAAACTAAGTCATACAAGATCAGACTGCCGGGTGACCGAACTCTTCGCACCAGAGTTGGTAGTCGAGATCCCCCTACCATCTAGTTCACTAAGTCGGTTCTTCTTGTTCTTCTGAGATAATTCTTAAACCCCTTCTTTACTCCAGTAGGCAACATAGCCGCGTAGCAGCGCCTCGGGGATTCTGCTATGCCTATTTCCTTCCTTCATTCATATATCCTCCCACGCCTAAATGTGGTTACTGTAAACCCTACCCGCTCTACTTTTAAACTCCTTCTTCACTAGAGCGGTAATCGCATGATTACAGTTGAACTCTTGCTATATGATTTAAACATTTAAGGTTAGTATAAATTGGAAATAAGATTGTTACAATGAAATCCTAATTAAGATTTCTATCGCAAAACAGTAAAATCAATAGTCCTGATCCTCGGGTAGCATGTCTATGAACTTAGGGTACACGACAAAAAAAAATTGTGCATCATTCTCATGATGTATTTTGAGATGCCGTTATCTGATTCCGGAAACCACGTCGTTCCATCCCCGTCCTCGCCATACGAATCCAACATGGTCAACCGCTCACGTTCCGGTTGGACCAAAAGCTGATTCAACGTCAACCGTTGCGGATGTGGCTGAGGTCCCTCTGGCGGCTGCTGCGTTGGTGGCGGTGGTTCCTGATAGTGAGGCACATGAGTGCCAGGAGGATACACCAGCAACAGATGTGCCGACGAGGACGCTTCTACATGTCCTCCCTCCATAGAATCATGAAAAGATCCGTCGGCGAATCGAAAACGACCGTAATTACTGAAATTATGGACATTCAAAATTAGTATTAGTTTAAAAATATATAATTTTTTAAAATATACAATTTTTTAAAATATACAATTTTATCTTACACATTAAATTTTATACTTTAAATTTTAATTTTAAATTTTATACTTTAAATCTATATATAAAGATTATATTTAATTTTTTTAATGAAATGTTATATTTATTTATCAAAAAAGTAGTGAATATTTACAAAGACTAGTTTTGTCTAGAAGCTAGAAAACAATAGAACTAAAGCAACAACGATTCTGAAGGGGTGTGTTCAAGTGAGCCTCGTTAAAATCTATAGGTAGAAAACCCACTGAGACAAAACTAGCTATAGAAAAAAGAGTACCCGCCTTGAACGCTAAGAATCTCTGCAAAGAGAAACAAAAGTTGCACAAGGTCATGTCTGAGTCAGATAGGGAGTTGCTTTACCATGAAATCTTAAGCTGGCTGAAGTTGGTTCTACCTAGCGCCACGGATATGTAATGGTGAGGCTGAGTCATAGTGATCATCAGCCTAAGCTGTGCTATGGTTTGGTAAGGCTGATGGTGGCAGCGAACGTTACGTTCTCGCCAAATGTAGCATATCGATGCAAGAAGAATAGTCGTAGGAGAATGACATCAGATCGTTGAAGGTTGCGCCGACGTAGTGAGACTAGCGTTTGGGAGCAGTCCGGAGATAAAAATATCATATTTCCCTAAATCCTAAACATTTTTAAACAATTCTAACAATCAACACAAACAAATCAATATATTAAAAACATTTATCTAAAAATCATAAATCTATCCAAAATCGCGAAACTTCCCAAACCCTAAAATCTAAATCCAAAAGCCCAAACATTTCTAATTCATTCCATACATATATCTAAAAATCCTAACAATCAACACAAACAAATCAACACTAACAACTTCCTAAATCCATCAAAAATCTCAAAACCCTAAACTACACATAACTCTCAAAATAACCGTTCAAATTCATTCAAATCAACACAAACAACTTAAATCTACCGTGATTTTGAAAGATTCTTGCGATTTTTTTTTCGCGTGAAAAAGTGAAAAGAAGAGACTGGTTTTCGAATATATATCCGACAAACTGACAAGTTAATCCGTTAGTTTCCCGTCAGAAACCAAAAAATTGAATTTTTCGCAAGTTTCTAAATTTTTTGGGAAAATGAAACGTGGTTAAATTTCTAACGGATTACTGACGGTTTTAGAAACTGACGGGAACACCCGTCAGTAATGCATGTCCTCTTATTGGTTAATATTACTGACGAATATGTATGAAGATCGTCAGTAATCCATTAGTATGTACGAAGACCTGATGAAATTATTACTCACAAATTATAGACGACCTTCATACGGTTCTGTCAGTAATCCATCAGTAATTCTAAAACATGGTTTATGGATTCATTTAGGGTCTGATATTTTTGTTTTGGGTGATTAGGGTTTCGAATACAAACGAATGATAACACATTAAGTATTATAATTCATTAAAAATCGAATACAATTGACAATTGATATTTTCTTGTTTTCTAATTATGAACTTTACGGTCTATCATCGTATACTTTTAGAAACACTTTCGACTATAAAATCATATGATATATAGTTTTGTAAATTGTTTTTCGAATAATTTATGAAATTGTTTACGACTATAAAACTTGAATCTTTTCATCATTTATTATTTTACTATAAATATATAACCAAAAAAAAAAAAAAATTGAAACACATGCTTAGGGGCTGAAACCCCAAATTAAGACTTACTGATGAAATACTGTCGGGTTTAGGGTTGTCCGTCAGTAATCCGTCAGTATTACTGACAGACAAATTGTAAGGTATCACAATGACTGATCATAGAGAATACTGTCTACTATGCTTCCCGAATGGGCTAAATCTATATGTACTTAATCCTAGATATACATTTTGTGTCTCACATGAAAAATCCAGATATGTAGACTGAAAATGACGCCAAGCTTCTGCATCAAAAGGAATGTAATCTCTCCATCAAATTTATGCTCAGCATGCCATCTCATTGCCGCAACTGTTCTCTCAGGCTGATACAAACTAATCAACTTATCTGTTAGTGGCAAATACCACATCCTCTTGTAGGGCACGAAAACTCTACCGCCTGTATCTTTCTACTTTGGTTTGCGAAAATTTGTCCGGTTTTCATCGCGTCTCCAATAACTCATACAATTGTTAATGCACACGTCTATAACCTGATACGATAATCCAAGCCCCAAAACATGTATTTTTTTTTTTATCTCGTAATATGAACCCGGAGCACTATCATCCTCTACCAAGATATCCCTCATAAACTTGACTATTACGTCAACTGTATCCTGAGGCAAATTATAGTATGTCTTTATCCCCATCAACCTACTTGCAAATGATAAAGACGAATGAACATCTCTACTTCCTCTATATAATGCCTGATTCGCTGCATCTCACATACAAAAAACTGTTGTGCTTCTAAATTCAGTTCTTCATACAAAACCTGCACCGTCTCAATATTTTCTATATAAACGTCATTAACCATTGGAACTGTACTAACCCCAAAATCTAAATTCGTTCTAGGTTCTTCTATCCTATCGGCCAATGGTTCGCTACTGCTACTACTACCAACAATATCAAGTCTTTCTCCATGTAAATACCAAATCTTATAACTCGGCATAAAATCATTCACATACAAGTAATTCCATATTATATCTATCCTGTTATGATGATAATTCCGACATAAAGAACATGGCCATGTTAACTTACGAATGCTCTGTGTCCAAGGTTGTCGACATGCTAATTCCATGAACTTCATAACACTCTTTGTATATTCCTCATTCAAAAGCTATGTCTCGGGATTCATCCTTTCACCATCCATCATGGCATCCATCCATGATCGAAAATAAGGAGGAGTTGACATTTTATAATATTGTTTGTGAAATGTGTGAAATAATGAGAAGGGATTTTCTGGTTTTTATAGAACTTTTTTCTTACGGATTACTGAAAATAATTTAGAGGGCACTCTTTTAAAAATTATAAACATTTATATTAGAAATTATAAATTATTTTTGTAAAAATAATATTCATCAGAGGTTTTAAGATAGTAAACCAATCTGTAGTACTAAACTAATCAGTAGATAAGTTGAAAAAAGAAGATGGTGACGGCGATTAGGGTTGAGAACAGTGAGATTGAAAGTTCAAAAGTGATGGAGAATGAGATGATGGTGGATACAGGCCGACCACCTGATCCGAAGGCGCCTGGAGCGAATTCATGGGCATAGAAGGTTAAGGGAAGTAGCAGAGGTGGTCTGTCTTATGCATATCAAATGTTAGGATGAAGCTTTATCAATGAAAGAATTAGCTTAGAGTTCCCAGATGGAGAGGACGGAGAGCCGATAGTAACTATGAGGAGAAAAGTCATTGATGTTATGAATAGACTCTGGGAAAGGACATGTTTCTGGCGGGATAAGTGGTTATTGAAGGTACCACTTACTAATGTAGCTGTTAATGCCATACTTATTGAATTAAGGGAAAGTCGAGTACGTAATTTTTGGTCTCCAGGTATTGGTTGGAATCGTGCTATTTTACGAACGCTATTACCAGATTATGTGATGTTGAGCTTAAACGCTTACGTGTTGGATGATTTTTATAATTCCCGTGATAGACTCTCATGGTCGGGAATGGTGATGGTGTTTTTACCGTAAAACCAGCATACTTGATGTTGACAAAAGATGCAATTCCTACAGTTGGATTCGAGGACCTGCTACATCAGTTATGGAAAGTGGTGGTTCAAGAGCGAGTCAAAATTTCCTTTGGCAGGTAGTACACCGGATTATCCTTACCAATCAAGAAAGAAGGAGAAGAAAGTTGGGCTCAAATGATGTTTGCCTTTGTGCAAGGGAGCGGTCGAATCCATCCTCCATGTGTTGAGAGATTGTCCGGCGACATCAGGTATTTGGAAACGTTTGGTACCGGCTCAAGACGAAGCTATCTTTTTTGAAAAATCCCTTTTTGAATGGTTGTACTCGAACTTGAAATGTGGTCCTTGGGCGACTTTATTTTCCTTGTGTCTTTGGTGGGCGTGGAAATGGAGATGTAGCTATGTATTTGGTGAAGTTGGTAGATGCAGGGATCGAGTTAAGTTCTTGAAAGAACTTGCGGCTGAAACAATGAAGGGACATTCATTATGCCGGTTTACCGGGGTTTCTTCGGAAAGAGTTATGAAACAGGTATGATGGGTGAAACCGGCGAGTTCTTGGGTGACGGTGTATAGCGATGGGGCATGTCGTTTACCTTCACAATTAGCCGTATCAGGCAATGTGATAAGAAACGAGTGGGGTGTTTGGAGAGGGGGCTTCGCATTACATATAGGAATGTGTTCAGCTACCTTGGCGGAACTTTGGGGAGTTTATTATGGTCTCTGACTGGCATGGAACAAAGGTTTTAGATGGGTAGTTTGTGAAGTGGACTCATCATGTGTGGTGGATTTTTTGAACATAGGGGTAGATGATTCTCATCCTATGTCTTTCCTAGTACAATTGTGCCAAGGCTTTCTTTTTAGGGACTGGGTAGTCAAATTTGTTCATATATATAGAAAAGCTAATTGGGTAGCCGATAATCTTGATAATGTAGCTTTTTCTTTACCTTTAGGTTTTCATAGTTTTGATGTCGTTCCAGAGTCTGTTGTTGGGATTTTTATTGATGATTCTCGGGATTTTACATCACCACGATTGGTGGGGATTTGATTTATTGATTATTTTCTTAATAAAAGCATAGGGCTTCAATCCTATTACATAGAAAAAAAAAGTAAACCAATCTTAATATATATTTTAGTTAAATATTATATATATAATGTGTTTTACGTGTAAGGCATCCAAAAAGGTTGAAATGAGATTAGATGGCTAAAAAACCAATTATTCCGTACCTAGAATTTATTTTAGATTCAGAAAGTAACTTTGAAAAGGAGTAAACTAAGTAGCATGTTGAAGCAAACCGGTGCCCTTAAAATGTTGTTCCATCAATCCATCAATTCGAGCAGCCATCTCCGGAGTGAGATAGTTACGCCAATCTCCAACGTTCCCCTTCCTGAAATACGCACTATTCGGATACGCTCTCCAAGGAATGTCCTCTCTCTCTTTCTCTCCTTTGTTAGCTTCAAGATTCTTCAACGTATCGAAACTGCAAAGTTTCACAACTTGATCGACAACCCCTTTCTTTTCTTCCTCATCTGTGAACCCGTATCCCATAAACTCAGCCAATCTCTTCACATACGGCAAAGGATCAGCTCTCATGTTCTCGTACTTGAGGAACAACATCTTATCTGGTTTCTCTTGGTAAGCTTTCCAATACGACAAGACATGATCCATATAAGGACCATACCCAGAGAAGCCTCTACAAAACATCTCAAAACACTCCTCAAGACTATTGACCGGGCCACTGTCTAATCTTTGTTTGTGAAAGAAAGTCCACATGGAGATGAAAGTGTCCTTTGGGTCTCTCCAGATGTAAACCATCTTGCAACCTGATTTCAAAATGGATTCGGGTAACAACCCATGCGGTAAATGAGTCGAAAACAGAGTGTTCTGTTTGTCATTGACGACGTCATGTTGAGGAAAGTAAGCAAATTCCATCTCGATGAAAGGAACAAGTTCGTGAGGGTTACGTTTTATGAGAGCATTCGAGGAATCATGCAAAAGAGACCGATTGGTAATGGTAAAAGCTAAAGCTTTGAGCCAAGTGGTACCTGACTTTGGGTAGGTGCAAATGAAAAAGTCAATGGGACGAGCTTGGAAGAATTCTTGTGCGTAAAGGCAGCCTTCAACAAGAGGCTGTACCATCCAGTAACCACCGTACCTGATAAGGGGGTTTTTAGGTCTCCAGCCTTTCGTCTGAGGAAAGGTCGCGATAAGATCTTGGTACCGTTTCTGATTTTTCTCGAACTCTGTTAACTCCGTCTTGCTCTCATTCTTTTCTGATTCTATTGGAGATAGACAAAGAAGATTTGAAGACTCGTTTTGAGTCCCATGGGGGATTTGTTGTTCTGATGCCATGAGTGTATGGTATAAAGAAACAGATCGATATGCATTACATGTGAATACATATATATATACACACACACATACCCCTTAAAAGAAGATATGAGAGTATTTTTACTGCATACTGAAAAGGAAAAGCGAAGACTTGTTTGGTAATTTTTTGTTATTTATTATATGATAAGTTATTAATTATAGAATCAGGCTAATTCTTTTAGTAAAGTTGCACTTTACTAGTAGTTTAATGTATACTACATGACACTGGATAAATTTTTTACTTATATAAAAATATTAGATATGCCCTGCGCAATGCGCAAGAATATGTTATAAAATATATTTCAAAATTATGATAGTATAACTTAAATTTCATGTATCATTATATAAATTTTTATATAATGATTATAAAATTTGTTGGAAAATATAAATATGTATATATCGAAGTAAAAGTGTGATATAGAAAAATATATAATTTTAGAATACAATAATGGAATACCATTTATAAAATATGTATAATTTTTAAACGCTTATATATAATTTTTAATAGATTATGAGTGTATATTTAAATTATTAATGTGACTTTTATTTTATTAAATAAATGATAGAATATATATGTATATATTTACTAATTGCATATCATATAAATCATTTAATTTATAAAAGATTTTTTTTTAAGAGTCCAATAAATGTTTGGATATAAGCATAATGTGAGTGACAATACATGGAATTAGTAATTAAACTGAATGGTTTTTTTTTTTAAATAGTGTCTTCCCTTTTAAAATAGCCCTTTTAAAATAGTGTACTGCTTTTGAGTTTTTTATTTTTTTAAAATAAACGAGTTAATAGTAGTGTTTAGTTATCTAAAATAATTTAAAATAAATAAATAAATTATTAGTAGTGTTTGGTTATAGAGATAGTTTAAGGGCAAATACATGTAATTAATTATAAAATAAAGGTTTTTTTTTTAAAAAAGTTTTTCTTTTTAATATATAGGAAATTATTATCTCTACATTAAATTTTTTGGTTCTAATTTAAAATTTTAAATATTTTAATTAACTAAAATAGTAACATGAAAAATTAATATTGTATCATTTTATTTTATTTCGATAACATATCTAAAATTAAATACATTATCAAATTAACAAATAAAACCATCTTAACTAATTGATAATTTAAATATTTGAAAATATCAAGGTAGAAATTTACGATTTTAAAATTTTTTTTTATGAATATTAAACTTTTTTACATGTGTAAAATTTTTATATATTCATTTAAATTTGGTTAAATATTTTATTTAACTAAAAATTTAAATTAAAACAAAATGTATTAAACTTGAATGTCTATGATTTTTAACTATTGTAAATTTTATATTTATAATATATTTTTCCACTACATATTTTTTATATATATGATGTGAAACTTTTTACACATTATTCAATTTTACTAAATAAATTGAATAATATGTGTTTGATAAAGAAAAAACGGCTAGAAATTGCATAAACTTGGGATAGCTTCATTTTTGTATGAATCTTAGAATTTTAAATTGTTATCATTTGTACAAAAATATTTATTTTTAGTTTTAGTTTATATAATTATTATATATTTTTAAATAATAAATATAAAAGTAAAAAAAATTCAAATAAAAATAATTATATAATAAATTTGAATATTTATTCACCTTAAAATGAAATTAATGATGTCCATTTTAAAAAGATATTACAACAAGTGTATCAAAATACAAAAAAAATTGAAGGCTAGAAAAAATTGTTGGGCTCCCAAGAATCACTTTAGTGTTCCTCTTTTAATATATTGAAAATATGGACAAAACCTACTATATTTTAATTTCGAAAAGTTGAAAAATATTTTTCTTATTTTTTTTCATGATTTTTAGCTTTTATATTTCTTTTTAATTTATGATCAATATATTTCAATGTTCAAAAATAATAGAAAAATATCATGAAACTTATCTTATACATAGTTTAGATTTTAAAATTTCACATCTAAAATTATATCATCAAGCTATACAGATAATGTGTGTATATAGCAAGAATTCTAAAATATTATAAAATAATTTTGTAATTAAGAAATAAAAATTATTATTTATATAATTAATCTCAAGAATAATTGCTAATGTACAATATTATATTTTTTACATAATCATATATACTTTCAAAATAATACATGAAATATTTAATATTAACAACTATAAATTATACGTTTAAAGTTTTTTTTGCCAACTTCATTATATTAAAATCATAGAGATAAATCCACCATAGATAAATACAATGATGCCATTTTCCATGGATCAATATATTTCAGCAGTCTAATGGTCTTTAGATACATTTTTGCATTTAATATCCACTGTCATATAAATGTAACCAGTTATCAGTGTTCTAAATTTTTTTATACGCTAGTCGGATGGAGCGGACCATCATATAACACTTGAGCATGTACACAGATGTTTACATGCGTATATAAATTTTTTTATACGCTAGTCGGATGGAGCCGACCATCATATAACAATATTTACATGCGTATACACGATATATATATATATATTAAGTTTTTTAGTAATTAAATATAAATATATAATGTCAAAATAAATTATATTTTACATCCATAAAACCAAAGAGGAATTGTATCATAGTTATGTTTATAACCAAAATTCAAATTAAGTTTCAAGTAATTATAAAAATAATTTTAGTTTCAATAGAACATTAAGAAAAAAAAATCATAATTCCTTTTTTCATTTTCTTCCACGTACATTTTAGTTTTTTTAGGATTTTTACTAAATTTTTCTAACAAACCATCAAAACGACGTAGTTTCACTAAGTTTCAGAAAAATAGACTCAAAACGATGTAGTTTAGTCAAATCATAAAGTGTTTATACGGTATCATATTATCATTGTTTATGCGCAGTATAATCGACTGTATAAATAAAAAATCACATTCTTTACCGTATTGTAACAGTACAATGATTTACTAACAATATATATATATATATATATATTATTAAATAGTCGTATTGTTCGTATTTTAGAAGATTGCCATTAATATCAAACCTTGTTAAATTTTACATATCAATTATATGAATGATAAAATAATTTCTAAAACATAAATCTAATGCATATTCTATGTTAGACATTTATACATAATCCATAAAATAAAGCATATTTAAATTCAAATTTATAGCATACCTTAAATGCACAATTTCAATACAAAATAAAAATTCAAAATTTAGCAATGTTTGATATCACTTTATAAGACTTGTATGTACATCCTGTCAACCGGTCCCAAAATATATCTTCTTCTTTTTATGATCTAGAAGACACCATTTTTTTTAATCAATTGTAAGATATATTTTGTTTATGAATAAGCGGCACGATCCCTATAATAATCAAAAGAACATAACCCGTTCAACAAGGAGGTAAGAACCTTTCACTCCAAAAGAAATATTTATATATGTAAATTTAAATCATTTTGACATAATTATATATTACTTTAGACATTTAATAGAATCAAGTATTTGGTCGGATAAAGAGACTTTCGTGCTAATACCAGTTGCAAATCCTTACTATTATTTTAAAGTTTTTTTTTTTTTGTACTCTAATAATGTGGCATGTGTACATCCTTTTAACACTAAACCAATAACACTAGACCAATTCAAATAATATAAGACCAACACAAATAGTCTATGAACTATGTAGATAAAGAGTCTCTTAACTCATGTCTTTACTATACATTTGAAGGTTTTTCTTTTCGTGCTCTAATAATGTGACATGTATCTATTCCACAAATATTAAACCAATAGCATTGGACCAAACAAAATAATATAAGACAAAACCAAATAATCTATGAACTATATTATTCATAAACAACATATATTTACTTATATTATAAGGTTTTCTCTTTTTCTTGTGTTCTAATAATGTGACATGTGTCTCTCCTTTTAACATTAAACCAATTACATTAATCCAAACCAAATGATATAAAACCACACCAAATAATCTATGAATCATGTAGATCATAAAATTTTTAATACTTAACAATAACATCCCACTAAATATATTTGAGGTGGGCTCCATATTGATTACTCTTTGTTATGTACAATTTTAATTTGTGAAGTTTGACTAGGTGTAAGGAAAAGTAAAATAATCTTTTACGGTTTCTATGTATCTATTTTTTAAAAATTGTGCTACGTGTCCCAACATCATGAAACAAAACACAAGAAAAAACCATAATAGATAGANTTAACCCTCGACGTCACCCCTTACTAGAATGACCCAACATTTTGTGAAAAAGGTCAAAAATACCTGAATGTTGGAAAAAACTACAATTTTGCCATTTTGATTTATTTTTTCAACCAAAAACCGTGAAACTAATTATTTCAAGTTTAACTTTATTATTTCAACTTTTCGTTAATCGTCGTTANGAGTTTTTCCTGCCGTTTTCTCCGTCTTCATTCTCATCTCAGTGTTCATGTTCGCCGTAACGTAGTGTCGGAGTTCGTCGTCGTCTTCTTCATTTGCGTCGCCGTCCTCATTTCTGTGTCCGTATTTCTCGTTCGTTGTAGGGTTTTTAGATATTCCCCCTGCCGATTTTTTCTCTTCGAGATACGTTTCATCTTCTTTCGTCTTCGCTTTGACATCCGAGGTTTGCAGATATGCGCTGTTTTTTTTTGTNGTTTCATTGCATAAATTTATTCTTTATTGCAGATTTTTCAAATGGAGATTTATATGTTACCGCAGATTTATGAATTGCTGCGATTTTGTCAATAGAGATGCTAATTTATTATTAATTGCTGTTTTGTTTTTCGTCTGCCGAGATGTATTGGGGTTGCAGATTTTTGTAAATTGCGTTGCCGTTTTTTGAAATTTTGCATA